>OMLP01013045.1:0-20571 GCA_900302685.1 Spondyliosoma cantharus | reverse complement strand
GGCTTCCGTACCTTTTTTTTCATTTACATAATGTGTGAAGAAATGTATTATTGGATGCTGCAACCAGTGTAAACACTCAGTCTGGATCCCTGATTCTGGAGCATTTTTCACTTCTTTCAGACCGAGCCATTCACCAGTTAATTGAGAAAAAACCCGTCAGATTAATCAATGATGAAAATAATCATTAGCTGCCGCTCTGAACCCTGTTCCGCCGTATCTACCATCCTTCTCCAGGCCGTTTAAATGTCAAGCAAGAGGAGATTGATGAGATGCTGAACGAGGCACCAGGACCCGTAAATTTCACCGTCTTCCTCACCATGTTCGGAGAGAAACTAAAAGGTGAGGGTTTTTTTTTTTTTCCTGTAAAGAACCTGATGTAATTAAAAAACAGTCATGACTGTGACATTTCCTGGAAAAAAAAAGATGCTGCCGCTGTTTTTAATCCTTCCTGAACTCAGAGCTGCTTCTGTTCATCTTCAGGTGCCGACCCGGAGGAGACCATCCTGAACGCCTTCAAAGTCTTTGATCCGGAGGGCACAGGAGCGCTAAAGAAAGACTTGTGAGTAGCAGTTTGGATACGTAGCAACAGCAGATACTTCTGTATCTCTCGTCAGACAGCAGCAGATCTCAACGTCACGCCTCTTTTGGTTCGGCTGTATGAAATGACACGCTGCAGCGGCGTCATGCAGGCGCTGCTCGGTTCAGTGTGAAAATTCAAACCTGATTCTGAAAAGAAAAACACCCTCTCCTCCCTGCTGCTGTCGGACAGGAGATACAGAAGTATCCAGAGCAGCTTCTCTATCTCAAACTGTTGCTGTGTCTCAATTCAGGGTGTGCGTCCTTCAGAGGAGCATTTGAAGGCCAATTACGTCACAACACCCAATTCGAAGGCTCCTCCAGATGCTCCTTCTTTTTCCTCTTTTTGGAGGACGCACCGCTACGATCCATCGCGGCCTCACATATCCCAAGATTCTTTGCGTGCCCGAAAAAGAAGAAAGAAAGAGAGAAAATGGCGACATCGCGTGGCGTAGATCGTCACTTTCGCGTGTCTGGGCGGCAGAAATCGTGACGTAAGGGTAAAACATCTGGTGACGCAATCAGGAAATGCTCCGAAGGCTAGACCGTCACATTTAACAAGGTCTCTCTGAAGGACTCGCCTTCGAAGACCGCAAAGGCCTTCGAAGGATGCAGACCCTGAACTGAGACACAGCATGTGTCTCGTCAGCTCATCCTCCTCACTCCACCAGAAATAAATGAAATTGAACTTTCTATTGACCTCGACCACCACTTGTCTTCACAGTATAACAGAGATGTTGACGACCCAGGCCGACAGGTTCTCCGCTGAAGAGGTCAGAGCGCCTCCTCGGACGATCACATTGTTGAGTTTTTAAGTCAAAGATATTCTTCGCACTAATCCGAATTTCGTGCCCATAGATGGAACAGATGTTTGTGGCATTCCCGCCAGACGTAGCGGGAAATCTGGACTACAAGAACCTGGTGCACATCATCACACACGGTGAAGAGAAAGACCAAGAGTAGACTCACTGTTCCTGAACGTGCCCGCTGGACTGAACCACCAACCACAATAATATTTTACGCCATGTTCATGTAATCTCTGCCTTTACGTGAAAATAAAAAATGTATGTGTCCACAGAAAGTGTTTAGAATGATATTAAATGCTGTGAGATGTGTTGTAGCTGAATGAATAAAGGACGGGATGGTTGATGTTTCCGCAGTGGCGCTGATGTTATTTTGTACAACCGTGAGGTTTTGATGACGTGGGAGATTTCCGGCGGTCAGGAGGTTAAAGATGGAGGCCTGTGAGGATGGTGAGCTAATCCCAGCGCGAGAAACAACAATTACTCTTTCTCATTTAGCCCCAGGGAGATAGATTTGTGTGCGGATTTACTTCTTATAGTTGCAGCAGAAAAAAGCTTCAGCAGTGATATTTAATTAGCTGCAGCGTATAGTTTTAGTCCAGTGCTGGCTGTCTAGAGTTTAGAAATGTGAACGATATCAGGAAAGGATCTATGCAACGGCCAAAGGAAGTGGTTTTCCTTAAAGACAACACTTCATTTTAACATTTTCTGAAATGAACAATGTGTTAAGACAATGCATGTTTATTTGTACGTCACAATTCAGACACAGGGCGACTGAAAAGTGCTTTAAACGGACCTACAATTACATAAAGAGACATTAAAAAGAAGCAGTAGGACATCGAGAAACAAATAAGCTAAACTATAAAAGGTTTAAAACAGACCAGACAGTTCAAGTTATTGATCAAAGCCTTTAAATTGCTTCAGTAAAAGGCAGCGACACTCACAAAAAAAAAGGTCTTCATCCTTGATTTAAAAAGAGGTGAAGAGTTGGAGCCGACCTTCCAGATATGTGGCGCATAACAACTGAACGCCGCGTCACCGGGTTAAGTTTTGACTCCGGGGGACTGAAAGCAGACGACCTCAGAGGTCCGGATGGTTCGTAACGTAGCAGCAGATCAGAAACCAAATGTTCCTGGTTTTTGTTGTGCTCGGCTAAACCGCATTGAACTGAAGATTGACAGAAGCTAAATTCAGCGACTGAAAACAAGTACGAGCAGGAAGTGTTTTCCTGTCAGGGATGCCACAAAGCTTGAGAGCTGTGTTTCCATCCTTTGATTTTAAGTTAACAAACTGTCAAAATACTGAAATTAATGCACCTATAATTACTGCATCATTGTCAGCTGTGCTTTGTACACAAAATTGCTGCATAATTACCTGCTAAATACTTCTTTCTTTCTATCTTCTTGGAGCCTACTATGTTTTTACGACAACAGTTTTGCAACTACCATCAATAATTAATCTCCTCCATGATTACCCTCTAACACGCTTTAATGACGGCAAATCACTGTGAAATATTTAAGCGCTTCTGTGCCGTTTTCAGGTCAGAATCTTCTGTGTGTGTTATTAGTTTTACATGCCGCGTGTGAGCTCAGCTGAACTGTAATGAACTTTTATGCAACCTCTTTTGTTGTTAGCTGTGGTGAGATCAGACTCAGACAGAAACAGATATATTTGTTTGTTCCATACGTGAATAAACGAGCTGCTCTCAGAGGAAAATGAGGTCCCAGACGAACACTGTTTGAAGCTAGAAAAGTGGCAGGGTCCGCCACATGTAAACAAAGTAAAACAGTCTAAAACTGTGTTGTGCTTTAAGGTCAGTTTGTTTATTCAGTTTATAAAGTCATGAAACCAAAGAGAGGTTGTTTATTTAGTTTGTTTAGGTGTAAAATAATCAATCAATGAAGATATTTCTCCTCTGATTGAATTTCTTCCCCAAAACTACATAATGCACCTTTATTTCTTTAATTTCCTCTGATTTAATCCGTCTGTCTTGTTACCTGTGTGAGTGTGTTTGGCTGAGTGTGAGTGTGTGTTGTCTGAAGGAGCTGATTGGTTCCAGCCTCCGAGCCAGAATATTTATGGGCCGGCTCGTCCCAGTTCCTGTGGGCTCTCCTCTCTCCTCTCTCAGCCAGGCTGCCAGCCGGTCTGTTTGTGTACTAGATGTGTTTTTTAAATAAAACCTTTAAAAACACTTTGCTGCTGTCGGTGCCCGGGGGATTGGAAGAGGAGAGTCTCATTTTCATGTTGTGCCAGGGTTTCCCCTCGGCCCTCGTAGTAACATGATTACATTTAGAGAGGTCATATTCTGCTTTTTGCCGTTTTGCCTCTTCTTTATTGTGTTATGGAGCATTTGTGTGCTTGTAAAATGTCTGCAAAGTAAAAAAGTCCACAGTCCACGCTGCAGGGAGTTACTCTCTCCCACAGAAAACACTGCTCCTTGGAGCCGAGCCTTATTATAAATCTAATCTATCTATCTATCTATCTATCTATCTATCTATCTATCTATCTATCTATCTATCTATCTATCTATCTATCTATCTGGTGACATCATTTGGAGCTTGTACTTAAGAGGCACAATAAAATTTACACTACACTACCTAAATTTGCTCCTTTTTTCCTGGAACTGAGCTCTTTGCTTAAATCTCTGATTTTGTTAAATAACAAAAAAAGTAATACCTTACTGACTTAGACTTAGACGACTTTATTGATCCTTTTGCTCCATGTCACACACACAGCACTGTTAAACACATATACAGTAAACTAGGTATACATATAAGTAAATAAATATTTTAAAAAAACACTGTAGGAATAGGAATATATATGTACGTGTGTATGTAATATATATATAAACTGTACACAGATACACAGTATCTGATATGGTTATTGTAAAAGTTTTTCCCTGAAGCCCCTGTCTGAACTGTCTATCTATTTATTTATTTATTTTTTATTTGTACTCTATCTTTGATTTATTTATTATTTATGTCACCAATGTGCTGATTGTTATTGTATACCTTGTAGTTTTGTTCAATAAAATTGTTCATAAAAAAAAGGAAAAAAAATGCTAGAAGAGCACAAAAAAATAAGTAATAGTTCAAATAACCTATAGTTGTATATTAAGATATGAAGAAGATGGTGTAATCAGGTAATCCAGGTGTAATTCCTCTGTAAAGGTAGAATGAGCCTTTATAACACTACAGGGTGTCGTTCTCCATCCAGGCCAGCAGGGGGCAGCAGCGGCGCGGCCAGCAGCGGCAGCAGCCTCCTTGAAGCAGCTGTACAAGGTGCGGCAGAGAAAAACAGACGGGACACCATCGCTAGCGAGCAGCTAGTGCGGCTGACGTTTATTTTTGTTATCCCTGTTTCGTAGCAAAAAAACACCATCGGATGTAGATTTTTTTTAGTACAGTGCGATGTGTACGTAGCTTATTAGTTTGTCCAAAGTGTCATCGAGCAGCTAAAACACGGAATCGCACCAACATCTTTACCCCATCAGCCGGAAAATCAACCAAGCTAACGTTAGCTACGTAGCTAATGCCAAGATAGCTAGCGGGCTAGCTTTCACCACCTAAGATTTGACGGAATCGATTTTATTAACCCCCCAACGCTGCAATGGCTGATGTTGACAAGCTCAACATAGACAGTATCATCCAACGTCTTTTAGAAGGTAAGCAAATGTTAAAATATTAGGAATAAGACACCGCTTATTAGCTTAAATGTTAATATGACAGATTCTGGCAGGACACAGGCGGCTAACTGTACCGTATGTTTGTCAACAACGCGTTCAGTAATTGTTTTTATTAGCTGTAATGTCTTTACTGTTAGTCGTCAAGTTTATTTTAATCTGTCTCTCGGTTGAGAATGTTAGTAAATGTAGCCGAAGGGCACAAAATGGCATGTAGCTGCTGGGTCCCACACACACACACACACACACACACACACACACATTGTATTCATCACACTGTAACACTGCGGTGCCGTGTACATGTTCACCATTTGTACCACACACACACACAGACAGCATATAGTTAAATAGAGCCCCAGCCAACATTAGCGAGAACAGCGTTCGACCATTGTTGTCGCTGACGCTGTGTTTGTGTTCTCATGCCGCAGTCAGAGGGGCAAAGCCTGGCAAGAATGTGCAGCTGCAGGAGAATGAGATCCGTGGATTGTGCCTCAAGTCCAGGGAGATCTTCCTCAGCCAACCCATCCTGCTGGAGCTGGAGGCCCCCCTCAAGATTTGTGGTAAGGGAGATTTTTTTTTATGCATATCTATATATATCAGAAAGAGAATATACAGGTGTACATAAACATTTTTTTCAAAATGAGGTCATTTAATTTAAAAAGTGAAAGTTTTTCTTTTTTCTTTTGATGATCACAGCTCATGAAAATCAAAAATCCAGTATTGCAAAATATTTAAATTGTACATAAGACCAGTCAAAAAAGGATTTATAACACAGAAAAGTCAACCTTCTGAAAAGTTATTTTCATATATACTCTCAATACTTGATTAGACTTGGACGACTTTATCGATCCTTTTGGGAAGTTCCCTCTGGGAAAACGCTCCATGTCACACACACAGCACTGTTAAAATAGGTATAAATATAAGTAAATAAATATTAAAAAAAACACTGTAGGAATAGGAATAAATATATCCGGTGTGTATATAATATAATATATACCAGTTAATAGTCCTAAATCAGCGTCTCCGCACAGTATGGAGACGCTGATTACCTTTTCCAGCAGGACTTGGCACTTACCTCACTGTTCTTGATTGGCCAGCCAACTCACCTGACTTGAACCCCCGTAGAGAATCCATGGGGTATTATCAAGAATAAGATGAGAAACCCAACGTTACAGATGAGCTGAGGGATGTTATCAAAGCCACCTCTGCTTCCATAACACCTCAGCAGTGCCACAGGCTGATCGCCTCCATGTCACGCAGCACTGATGCTGTAATTCATGGAAAAGAAGCGCTGACCAAGTATTGAGTGCATAATTGAACATACTTTTAGGAAGGTCGACATTTCTGTATAGTAGTCCTTTTTTGTTTGGTCTTATGTAATATTCTAATATTTTGAACTAATTGATTTTTGATTTTAAAAAACAAAAAATTTAAACAAAAAAAGGCTGGAAATATTTCACTTTTTGAATTAGATTAAGGGGAAAAAATTACTTTCTCGTGATACTCTAATTTTTTTAGATGCATTTGTATCTAAATAAATGTAAGCGTCATGGAAAAGTTCATTTTTGTTTTGTTTTTTTTGTTTGTTGTTCAAGGATAAGCTGTAGAAGACATGTTAGGCTCCTACCAACGTTTGTATTAATATACTTATATTGTTATTCTATTTCTATTGTGAGCATGCATATTTTGATTGATAAAAATATTTATTTTTAAATGGTTTAATGATTATTTTGCAGGCCCACAGTGTCATGTAGTCAGCCTACATAGTTCTGTTGTCTGATTCAGGAACATTTTCACTCGGTAACTAAACTTTATTGGTCCACATGTGTGTGAGTATTTTGAGGGATGTCTGTAATGTGACCCGATTGGTCCACATGGATCTACCAGCCTATTTAAGATGGTCTCCTCTATTGTCTTGTAAGGTAACCTGATGACTGTCTTTGTGCAGTGTGAGCAGTTCTGGAAATTTTTGGACGCTGTTCTGGAAAATGTCACCACAGAGACGAGGACGATTAAAACACAAAAGTGCATTTTAGTTTAGTTTGGTCCTGAGGATAAATTGATCTGCCTCCGTCCTGCAGGTGACATCCACGGGCAATACTACGACCTGCTGAGGCTGTTTGAGTACGGGGGCTTCCCTCCAGAAAGCAACTACCTGTTTCTGGGTGACTATGTGGACAGGGGGAAGCAGTCTCTGGAAACCATCTGCCTCCTGCTGGCCTACAAAATCAAATATCCAGAGAACTTCTTCCTGCTGAGGGGAAACCATGAGTGTGCTTCAATCAACAGAATATATGGTTTCTATGATGAGTGTGAGTATTCTTCCTCCATCAGTTCGAGTTCACTACAGGCTATGATTCTTATTTTTATTAAATGATGCTGACTTGGTATATTTAAAATGTATTTTTTAGGTAAAAGAAGGTACAACATCAAACTCTGGAAGACCTTCACAGATTGTTTTAACTGCCTCCCTATTGCCGCCATTGTCGATGAGAAGATCTTTTGCTGCCACGGAGGTGAGTTTTAGTTTTTTGAATTTAAACTAAACCTAATGTGTCTAAAAAATGGATGGTTTGTGCTACTTAATTCCACTTGTCCCAGTTGGCTGTAAAGTTTTAATCAGAATGTCCAAAGTAGTCTGCCTTTGACGTCAGCCACTGTCATTTGTACTTGAGTAATGTTGTTTTTTCAGTCTGTCGGCTGACGTAGGCCTCATACATGTGTAATAGATATCGACCGCGATGTCAGTGTGTTTATTTGTACTTTTGCTGCCCTTCTGCTCAGGACTGTCACCTGACCTTCAGTCCATGGAGCAGATCAGACGCATCATGCGCCCCACTGATGTGCCCGACCAGGGTCTGCTGTGCGATCTGCTGTGGTCTGATCCAGACAAGGACGTTTTGGGCTGGGGAGAGAACGACAGGGGCGTATCCTTCACCTTCGGCTCAGAGGTGGTGGCCAAGTTCCTGCACAAGCATGACCTGGATCTGATCTGTCGTGCTCATCAGGTAAGTGACCTCTGTCCTCTGAGCAGAGATGTGACTGTGGGACGTGGCCGTATGTTTGCAGTCCTCTGGACATGCATTGCAGGACATCACACACTGTGCAGAGAACTGGTACACACTGCGTACATGGGACAGTGTTTCCCAACCTTTCGGGGTTTTGACCCTTCAAAATAAAGAAATGTCCACCAGTCACTTCTGAGGACTGTTTCTATACTGACGTTCTGGTAGTTTTGACCAGTAAAAGAAGAATTGAGATAGAATCATCCAGTTAGTCACAAGAAAAACAGGGACCAGAGGAAAGTCTGAAAGAAACACACATGGTCATTTGTTTTCTGCTTTCCAATTGTGTTCATTGTCCTGTGACTCCCTGCAGTGTTCCCGACACATGAGGTTTTTGAAACCACTGCTCTAGGCTTTCTCTGACACTCTTTGTGTTCATACAGTCAGCATCTATCCAGGGAGTTTCTTCTTTTGTTTTTTAAGTGTGTAATCTGGTCTTTTTCTACCATAATCTCACTCGCAGGTCGTTGAGGATGGCTATGAATTTTTTGCGAAGAGGCAGCTCGTCACTTTGTTCTCAGCGCCGAACTATTGTGGGGAGTTTGACAACGCTGGTGCCATGATGAGTGTGGATGAGACCCTCATGTGCTCTTTCCAGGTAACTGTTACAGGATGATGTGAACTGCACTTTAATTTGTCATTCTGGGTAAATATAAAACACGGCTTAGTTGAAATTGATGGTTGTAAATAGTATCTTGACAAATCATTAATTTCATATTAACTAATTAAATATTTCAGGTAATTACTGCACCTGACATCCAGCAGAAGTAAACTGCAAAAGAACTGATGCAAAGCTGCAGAATAAGGAAACAACATTTTTTTAAATTTTATTTCAAATTTGTGACTGCAGGTAAAAAAGAAAAAGTACCTTTGACCTTTTTGGTACAGTTATTTTGATGAGCAGCTTATCTTCTCTCGGCTTAATTTGTTTTTTTTATGGATTTTAGGTCATCTAGATTGTAAAAATAATGAAAAGCAGCCGTCACAAACGTCCAAAATCTTCTCTTTTCTTGCCGGGGTCGACATTTGATCACCCACAAAAGGACGACTGCATTATTAGGTGTGTTTGACAGTAATCTGATGCGGTCACGCTCGACATTCTCAACTCTGTATATTCCTTTTTATAGATTTTGAAACCAGCTGAGAAGAAGAAGCCCAACGGCAGCCGTCCCGTGACTCCCCCTCGTAACATGGTCACCAAGCAAGCCAAGAAATGAGTGGAGGGGCACAAATAGCCGGAGTCTCACTCCTCTGTTCTGCTTTCGTCTTCTGCATTTGAAGGATTGGTTATCCTTCGTGCTGCCAATACTGAAAAGATATTCACTCCTACACGATGAAAGCAAAATATTTTGTTGTTTTGTCCACAGGGGTAAATTGATATGTCACCATGAAAACCTCAGGTGTTTTGCACTCATTTTGCAGCTAGTCTTTGCCACATATGACTGTTCAATCAGGAAAAATGTAACAATACGGCTACTTATGCACAGGAATGCCTTGTTTGAAGCTGTGCACAATTTTTCCAGTTTCTTTCATGTCTTATTGATTTGTCATCTTTTTCTCACTGTCGGCATTGGGTATTAATGGCTATAAAACCAACGGGGGGGGAAGTCACAAACACCTGTTTACTTCTGTAAAACATTATTTACAGTTTATTTACGTCAGTGTCATAGGATATTGATTTACACTGCATCATCACATTTTTAAACAAGTCTTGTGCTAAATTAAATGAATACAGAAGCACTCTTGTAATGTCTAAATCTTTCTAATAAACTTTGAGTGTATTTTAGGGGGAATTTTTTGGTATCTGAATGTCATTTATTTCCAAAGATTAAAAAAAATAACACACATTACAAACAGAAATGCTAAACTGTAAAGTGCAATGATTGGTGTTGCGCAACAACACCTCATGAACAAAGGGGGCTCCCATCAGTCAACACCCACAAGGGGGAGACAGAATATAGGGCAAAATCCAGGTCACGGAAAGAGGTGCATAATATTGTAAAGCTAAAGTGCTACAGGCAAAATGTCATATCTTTGTTTTTACAGTTTTCAGGAAGTAGCTGCTTCCTCTGATTATTTTTCCCAATATCTACTAAATATATCTCTTCATTCTCATGGGTTTTATTTATTCTTATGCTTCAAATAGCATACGTGTCCACAGAAACATCAATCAATCAATCAGTGAAACTTAATTTATATATCACCTTTCAAACAATTCAAAATGCATTACAGCTGATTAAAAAAGAAAGCCTAGATTAAGAAAAAAACGTATTACAGACTAACGCACACCAAGTCCAATAAAATGAATAGTTAAAAGATTAAAACAAGCAATAAGATCAAAATTTTGCATGTAAAAGCTGATTTTAAAAGTTAATAAGAGTATGCGATAATAGTAGTTGGTAAGGTATTTCTTATTTCAGTCACGAATAATAAAAAAAAGAAAAGAAAAACAACACATGACATCACAAATTTCATTTCTAGAGACCGCCAAACATGAAGAAAAGTAAAACAGTATGAAAATGTGTTGTCCTTTGTTTATTCAGTCAGGAAAACAAAGAATATATAGTAAAGATTTCTCTTCTGATTAAAATATCTTCTTCAAATCTACACAGTGCACCTTTAAAGAGAAATAAAACACCTTCATCCAAGCCTTCACCCATCCCAAACTAAGAGGGATAGAGAAAAAATGGCACAAATATAACAAAATTAATAGAATAAATACAAATGAAATAGATTACAAGTCATTTTTGTTTTTACAAATAAGCAAAAACAAAATGTATTTACTATATTTATATATAATCCAAACAGCCTGATAATAAAAGTGATAACAACAACTCAAATCTACATAAACACGTATTTGTACAACCTCTGTGTGCTCGTATCACTCAGATAAGATAAAAGCTGCCTGAAAGTGATATTTCCTTATTAGGAAACGTGGATTGCGTAATGGTGTCTGACGTCAGAGCAGTCACAAGACCCTGCTAGCGGTGCGCGTGTTGGGTTTGAGGCCACAGGGCAGCTCGGTCACATCTTCTGTTATGTCGCGTCGCGGAGGCTGAACTGGCACCATGGCCGCGGACAACCAGCGCTTACGGGTCTTCTGGAGCGGAAGAGGCGGCTGTTTTCTGTGAATCTGCGGCGGTTACATATCACACCAGCGGCGGGCATTGTGTGTGTATGCGTGTGTGATTGCGTGTGTGTGTGTATGAGTGCGTGGCGGCCGTTGTTGTCTGGCTCGCGACGTACGTTCGACGCTAAGCTAGCGGTGCTTGCTAGCTTGGCCGGTTCGTGTGGAGGAGGGAGCTGGTGTTGTGGGTGATGTTGTCCGTGCTCTCGTACGGTAGACTGGTTGCCAGAGCTGTCATCGGCGGACTTTCTCAGACAGACAGCCGCGACTACAGCCTGGTGACGGCGAGCTGCGGCTTCGGCAAGGACTTCCGCAAAGGCATCCTGAAGAAGGGGATGTGCTATGGGGACGACGCGTGCTTCATCGCCCGGCACAGATCCGCGGATGTGTTGGGTGAGTGTGTGTGTGTGTGTGTCCGCTGCTTTGTTTGCTTTTGGGAGACGTTAAACCGGGGCTCGTGCGACATCACTGGGCTGTGTGACGTCACGGGAGGTCAAAGGTTACACAGTTTTAAGTGAAGCCTTAAAATACATAATTCATGTTATTATATATATATTTGTATTTTCCTCTGTTTTGTTTGAAAACAAGTAGCAGCCAACAGCAATCATGAAATTAATGTTTTTGGGTGTCTGATTTAAAATAAATAAATAAATACTCGGAGCACATTTAGTACAAAAAAAATGTCCCATTACAAAAAATTGCCACAGAAAAAAAAACTACATTATTATCTTCAACTTTCACTGGGTTGCATTCTTCGACAATGTATTATTTGTCTGGCAGTTTTTGACATGGAACATTTTTGAACTAAAGGTGGTCTTTTATAAGTTGCATAAAGGTGAAGTTTCATAATAATGCGAAGCCCCCTATAGGATACAAAGGGAAGTAGCATGCATTTCTCATCCAGGACCACAGAATGAAAGCCTGATAACACAGGATGCAGAATACAATATGCATCAATACAGCCAAAATGATCCAAAAATGAAAGTTAAAAAACAATAAATGAGGGTTAATGGGGCTCTATGTATGCATGATATTAATTAGGGGTTGACCGATATGTTGTTTTTTTTCAGGGCTAGCCTGAGACTGAAAAACGATATTCATTTACAGTAAATTTAGTTAGTAGTTACTTGACAAATTCAGATAATTCAGCATTTAAAGGCTATTAATTGGGACATTGTCTGAGAGGATGTTGAGCATTTGAACTGAGTTCATTTGATCTGCAATCTGACAGAAAAATCACCGATACAATAATCCAAAAAAATGCCGGCACTGATAATCGGTCCAACGCTAGTACTAATACAAAATCAGAACTTCTAAATGGTGTATCGCAGGCAACTGGACTTGTTTCAGCTTCTCGAAGACGTTTCTCTTCTCATCCAAGAGGCTTCTTCACTTCTAAGTAACTTGAGGGGAGCTGCGACTATAAACCCTGTTTCGGAGTGACCTTACAGAGTCGTTAAGGTCATGTGTGAACTCTGAGTTTCAGAGCACTTGGTATTACCATGACCTGGGTGACTGAGAACCTTCACCAACAAGGTCCCCAGAACACTGTTTGAAACTAGAATGGTGGCAGGGTCCGCCACATATAAACAAAGTGAAACAGTATGAAATTGTGTTGTCTTATCATTCATGAAAACGAAGAGAACTTGTTTAGACAAAATCAGTCAGTGAATATCTTTCTGTTCTATTTCTTCCCCCAAACTACATAGTGCACTTTTTTAAAGAGAAATAACTGGGAAATAAAAAACCTTCAACCAAACCTCAACCCATCCTCATCTCTCCGAAAAGGATAGAGATGAAAATGCACACATACAACAAAGTAAATAGAATAAATAAAATAGAGAGGGAAGTACAACTAGAAGGATGCTCGAGGTTCTCGAGTGCCATCTTTTGTAGAAATTGGCAAATTAACCTCTCAATGAATATTTGATCTTTTCTTATGACAGAAAAGACATTTAATTATTCATTCCACTGTGCAACAATGACAATCTATGTCATGAGTGAGTGAAAGCAACAACATCTGAGTCTTTCTTATTGAGACTGACAGATTGTCCATCAATGCACAGGGTTGTGTTGTAATATTGAAGACATGAGGATGTAGAGTTGACCCTGACTGGTGCCCCTTCCCACCGCTCGTCTGTCACATTTTCCCAATTACCCCTAACCCCCACGTTCGTCACAAATTATACAGTTGAGGGCTCACTGATGTGCACATTAAGTAATAAGACTGAGTGCGTTCACACGGGCTGCCACATCACCTGCAACATCATCTTCTTTACACTAAGTAGGCTTCAACCTGAACTTCCCTCAGGTTTCGTGTAGTGTGGAGATTTCATTCCAGGCGCCGTCGGTGTCTGGAGCAAACAAAAACAATGCAGTCTGTGAAATCTGCTGTGTCCAGGGTTGATTGAAGTGACTCTTCAGCAAAGAGGCATTGAATCCTGTGTAAACGGCATTAAACGCCTCCGCAGGACCACACTGAGTTCATCAAGACACACACAGTAAACACAGAAATCAAGACACCCTTTCACCATGTCGGGTTATTTTTGGAAGGTTTGATAAATTGCAAAGTTGTGTGTCAGCTTTGTGCAGGCCTGTTTCTCTGCTCTGGGAGAGGCTGAGCAGACACAGAGGGACATCCATGTATGGTCAGTCCTCGGTGTAACGGGACTAAAGTTTCCTTTCTAGGAAAATCTTGGAGCTGTGCAGATGCTCCTATGGGAACAGAGACTTTTATTAACATGCAAAGCATCCACATGTTTTTATAGAAAGATTAATGAAGGCTTGTAATGGGGAGAATGCTTATGCGTTTGTGAAATGCACCGAAGCACTGTGGATAACACACTTTATCAGGAATAACTGAATCAGTGACGGGTCAAAGATGAAGTTGGTACAGACGGAGGCTCTGTTACGCATTCTGTGGCATTTCTTTGATTTCTTGAACACTGTCTTTTCTTTCTGTACTGGATGTCCTTTCTTCTTGGTAAAAGTGGCCATTGTCTTGCTTTATTGTGCAGCTGCATGGTATTGTTCTTGTTTCTTGCAAGATCCTCACATGTGGGACAAGTCTGAGAATGTCTTAAGTGATTATTGTTTTTCCGAGCTTTCACTCGACCCACTGTTAGGGAAATAAGTTCTCTGTAGGATTTAAAAGGTGGCATTATGCACAACTGTTAATACCAATTATTAAATGAATACTTGTGTGTTTTTATAGGTGTAGCAGACGGAGTAGGTGGCTGGCGGGACTATGGAGTGGACCCATCGCAGTTTTCAGGCACCCTGATGAAGACGTGCGAGAGGCTGGTGAAGGAAGGCCGCTTCGTCCCCAGCAACCCTGTGGGAGTCCTCACGAGCAGCTACTACGAGCTGCTGCAGAACAAAGTGCCACTACTGGGTGAGTACAGCTGCAGCAAACACAGGATCTCAGACCCAAATCCCAATGTGCCCCCTAAGTCCTTAAACCCTGAAACCTCCCAGACTTTAGTTGACATCACCTGGTAAATGCAAGAGCCTGAAATGTGTCTCTGGTCTCGCCCAGAGCCATCGTGCACTGGAAGATTAGGCAGTAGGAAAGCCCTGACCTGGCAGAGTGACAGGGATCTTGCCTGAGTCCATCAGTCTGCTGATGTGGACATTGTGACAGTGCCTCAGTTGTACTAGAACAGGACGGTCAGGATTTGTGGTACCTTAACACAGGCGGGATCCAAATAGTACAGTGTAGTTCAGCCTAGAGCAGCAGTCTATGTTTGCCCTTTTCCATTTAGTTTGGATCTGCGCATTTCGAACTAGCTTGTTTGTGTCTGTCTGTCGTTTAGTGGTAGCTGGATGGAGATATTTGCATCATGAGTCAGAGAACAGCCAGATCCCATTAAGGAGTCCTGGGAATGTCCCAAGTCCCGACCTGCCCCATGCAACTCACTTCCATGGTCCCTTTCCTCCCTCGCGCCGCATCCCTGACAACAAAGCTTGCACAAACATGTAACACCAACTGCTGTAGGAACAGATCTGTCGCTGCAAGTGTCAGTACTTTTCCACCCCTTTATCACATGTGCAGCGAGGGAAACAACGCCGTATTGTGCCGTTCCTCTACGGCAGAGGGAATGTTCTTGAGGCGGGCAGTGTGTGTGTAATTGTACTGCTGAAGAGAAAACAGAGTGAGTCACAGTGCGTGAGGGGTTCTTTCAAGGTTGATCCCAGAGAGTAAAGCATATTTTGGTGTGCCGGATGAATCACCAGCAGGGTGTGGCTGCACGCTGACCGCCTGCTCCACCAGCTCGTGTTTCCTCCTCACCATCTCCCTCATGAAGGAACTCCAATAATCCTTCAAACCGTGGCGCTGGTTGCGCTTAAGATTGTGTATTCAGGCTAAGCTCATTAATCACAATACCAACACATAGTTCATAAAAGTAGAGTTGTTTGTTTCCTTCGCTGTGTAGCTGCAGAAAGTCTACAGGATGAGACTGTTTTCAGCGTGTCTGCAGCTTCTTCGCATTTTTAAGAACATTATTAGTTTCTGCCCTATAGACCCTCTTTTATAGAATATATTTTGGCACGTCTCAGTAGGAAAAACACATGTAAATGATTCAATTAACGATGGCTGGATTCTATTTAGCTTCGGTTTGTTACACCTGTGCTTTTCCTACAAGTTCTGTGGAATCGACCGATGATGCGGAGCACATTTGCATTGTATTTTGAGGATCTTTCAAACCTAACATTTGCATTTGAAACGATTAAACAAATGTGTGTGTGTGTGTGTGTGTGTACATCCGCAGGTAGCAGCACAGCTTGCATTGTGGTTTTGGACCGGCAGAGTCACCAGCTGCACACGGCCAACCTGGGAGACTCGGGCTTCCTCGTGGTGCGGGGAGGGGAGGTGGTCCACCGCTCAGACGAGCAGCAGCACTACTTCAACACGCCCTTCCAGCTGTCCATCGCTCCCCCGGGCGCCGAGGGGGCCGTCCTCAGTGACAGGTGAGACGCCCACCTGCTGCCCCACATACGTGTGAGCTGGTTAGCACAATAGGGACGTGCGTGTGTGTGCCGAGCAGTTAATGGAGCCGTTGATAAAGAGATCATGCGTGTGTACTGTACGCCAGATCTGATGATACAGTTCACATGCAAAACATAACAAGGCTGTCACAGACGGCACTGCAGAACATTTTGTCTTGTTCGCGTCCCTCACACGCAGCCGTGTCTTGTGAATGTCGTGTCTGTACCGCGAGGAGCTGCAGTGTGACGGCGTGTCCGCGGCCACGTGCTGCTGTGTCTCGTTGCTGCGGTGTGCCAAGCAGCGGCACAGTAGACGTCAGTTGAGTGCAGGGCGGCCGCTGGGTGTTTGCCAAGCTTTCCCTCTTACCCAGGTCAAAGTCTGTGTGGGCTGATGGGCAAACCGTCCACGGCCAATCGTGCACCAGCATGCTGTGCCACCTTGTTCTGCTTTTCCCTCGTCAAGTCTTCAACCAGGCAGATTATTTTGAGCCTCTTAATAGCAAAGTGAAGATGAACCATGGATGAACTTGAACAGCAGGTCACCAGTGATACAGAATGTTTTATATATTTTTTTTTTTAATTTCTAAATGGCCTTAATTCAGTCTGAAACGCCCCGTCATCACTTTCAGTGGCCGCGGATTTAATGTGGTGCTTGAAATGACACTTTGTTTTTAATTTGTGCATTTGCGCATGCAGTCATTTACTTGAAGGATTTACTGTGAGTGCAGCGGCAGATTAAGCTTCCAATCCTGGATCACTTGCACAGCAACCAATAGAAAAGAGTGCAAGGGTCAAAACTGAAGTGCACTGACAACATTCCTTACTCTGCAAAAGCAGAAAAAGGATTTGGAAGCTCGTTGATGCAGAAATAAAAACACTGAGAGATGAATATGTGTTTGAAAACTACGTTGGTTTACATAGAGATTCATTGTCATTTTGCATGCTGATCAAAAATGAAGGAAAGCCCAC
This sequence comes from Spondyliosoma cantharus, assembly GCA_900302685.1. Classification (NCBI taxonomy): domain Eukaryota; kingdom Metazoa; phylum Chordata; class Actinopteri; order Spariformes; family Sparidae; genus Spondyliosoma; species Spondyliosoma cantharus. The sequence goes on along the minus strand of OMLP01013045.1, from coordinate 3,360 downwards.
ACATTTTTCGCCTGAGGATTGGCTTCATAGTCAGAATAGATAAGATGTTTCAGAGCCGACACTGTATAATTATCTAAAGTGTTTGTCCTCTGTGGCATCTGAGACGTGTTAAACAATGGATGATTAATCCAAACACCGGCAGCCAATTGATTGCAGTCACTCAGTTCACGCACTGAAGAAGTTTCTCATAATTCCATATCTAAATGTACAATAGCGTCTTTCCGTGTCTCTACCTGGCTGGTGGGGAAACGCGGCATGTGGACTGATATTTCAGCCACATTAAAATCTCAGGAGAGGACAGGCTGTTCCTGGGAGCTCTGGCTCAGTGTCATAATGCAGTCCAGACAGTTTGTAACGGATAACATTCGTGACTGGCTGGAGGGCGTGCAGCAGGCTAAGGGCTTCTTCCAAGAAGTGAATTCGACACTGGCACACTATCTCGGTTCCTGTCTACATGTATTTGTAGCACCCATCATAATAATGGTAGCATCGTTTTATTGGGCGTAAGTGTCCTTTTCCAAAAGCCCCTCATGTGACCACTCTGTGAAATTAGCCTCATCCTGCACATGTGATCGGGTTTCTGTAGCCAAGTTAAAATATTAGCAGCAATTCAAAGCTTTGCGAGGACAGTTAGAGTAATGCGTTGTGATCAGTGAATATTCCTCGAATGGAGCAGAAGCCGAGTTAGAGGTTCAGAATAATCTATCGGCTCAGACAGGACAGATTTTCCTGTACGTGGGTGTAAAAGGGAGAGAGAAAAAAAGCTTAACCAGGATGAATTAATGCGGTCACAACCTTCCTGGTGCTAGTCCTAGTTGCTCTCTGCCTGACTTTGCTGTTTCTGTCCCTGCAGCCCCGACGCGGCAGACAGCTCTTCCTTTGACGTGCAGCTGGGTGACATCATCCTGACCGCCACCGACGGGCTCTTCGACAACATGCCCGACTACATGATCCTGCAGGAGCTGAAGAAGCTCAAGGTGACTGGCACAAACCCTTGTCCTAAACCAAAGCCACCAAAGTGCTGGTTCAGAGTTGGTTCTAAACTAAAATGACCAGCACCTGAACCACCATGGCCCAAACAGGTAGAATCAGTGTCTGGAACACAAATCTCATGTCTTCTTTGTTTTTGCTCTCAAGAACTCAAACTATGAGAGCATCCAGCAGACGGCCCGGAGCATCGCAGAGCAGGCCCACGTGCTGGCGTATGACCCCAACTACATGTCGCCTTTTGCACAGTTTGCCTGTGACAACGGACTGAATGTAAGAGGTAAGTGTCTCAGGTGATCTGTTACTCTTTATGGCACATGACTGCGTATTTTCAAGGTAGCACCATATTAACAGGACACTCTTGTTTTCTGTCCAGGAGGAAAGCCAGATGACATCACAGTGCTGCTGTCCATAGTGGCAGAATACACCGACTAGAATCTGTGTGGAGCTGTGACATGGGGGCATCTGCCTCTGCAGGCGATGGACTGCTTTGATTCCTGCTGGCCAGGATGAAGGACTAATGTCAGATGATTCCCCTGCATGCGCTGGCTCTACTCTGCCTCAGTTCACCCCCCCAGCTGACCATCAACCCCCTTCTGCCACCTGAAAAACTCCTACATGCCCACATCTCTGTGATCGTGTGCATCAGAGAGGGGCTGAATAAAGAGGACTAAAAGGCCTGAAACATCCTCTTGGCCAGGCTGCAGTGTTGGCATCTTTGCCCGCTGGATAATCCCATTGGCTGGGATAAGCAGCAGTCATTGGTGCAGCCGTTGGAGATGAGGATCCTGTTTGACAGGGATAAGTCGTCTTTCTCTGATGGCTGGTTTGGGCGGGGAGGAAGTTGAGATTCAGAGACGGAGGCCGTTGTAGCCAGACGGTAGGTGTTAGCCCCACGCTGGGATGCTGGAAGGGAAAGACGCAGTCCATCAGTAGTGTCGAGTAGGGAACTGCACAGGAAATGGCGGCATTTAGGGCTTAATAAATGGGCTGCCTTGTGCAAACACATGTTCCTAATGATACAGCGGTGGCTAGAAAATGAGCGTCGAAGGTCCTGGAACCTCGTATGTGGGTGCAGGGAGCAAACGTTCAATAGTAGGATACAACCTGTGTGTTGTTCTGGGATGTTCTGTTAAATGTTCTGCAAAAAATGAGCGCGTGTGACATTTCTTCAGCTGTGGTTAGTTTGGTGGCAGATTGAATTAAGAAAAGCGGCAGCTGCCTTTTCCACAACAGTGCAATTCAAGTGTTGCACACATGTTTGTTACAACATGGCTCTTTCTCAGAAGCCTCTCCAGATACATATTGTGTCACACTGATGCCCTCCCTTTAATCTCACAGCTGCTGCTGAAGTCTCGATTGTGATCACATGTGATGTGTGTGCGTGATGAATGCACCTTGTTGCGTGTAATTTGTGTCTACGAAATGGATGTGAAGGCTACAGACTCCGTGTCCACTGGGCTGAGTTGGTCTGGCGGCCATGAAACGCACAAAGCTTAAGAAGCATATCTGGAAAAAGCTCAACATGGTGAAAGTTCGTCAGGTGACCAAATGTATTTTTGTAACTTCTTTGTTCGGTGGGATTGTTGAACCCTTTAGATTGATCGTCAGAGCAGCTTTAGAAACGGTTGTTCTCAATCAGCTTTTCTTCTTCTCTCTCCCTCCTGCTGTCGAGCTCTAATGGCATATTCATGAATCAGGTCACTGCAGGTTTCATGTGAAAAATGGTCATTATATTTCCATTTCATCACTAGAGATTTGCACTCTGCAAGTTTTACCCACAACTAAAAAAAATATTCTTTGTACAATTTTGTCTGTTTTAAGATGATGTGCCTTGTATCAGGTGTTGTTGATACTGGCAGACGTCCATAAATCCTTACACCCCTGACCGTGTGCCAGCCAGCTACTGAGCACACAGCCTGAAACTATTGAGTAGCCATAAGAGTCGAAACAGCTTTCCCATCATGCCCTGCTGTCTTAACACTAGGTCTTTCCACCTACAGTGTGTTGAACCTTTTTTCTCCTGAAAACTGCTCCTCTGCACTCAGTCAGGAGCTTAGGAATAGTGATAAAGCCATCACACGCTTCGAAAATCCTCCCTGTGGATCTTCACATCACTGTTTACAATCTGCACTATCCAACGGACTGTTTCCCTCCTTTATCTGACCAGTACACACTGGACGACTGCAGTGTCGGGTGTCATTTTGCAAAGGGGCGTGGAAGAGGAGCAGTGATTGGTCAAAATGTGAGTGTGAAGGACAATCTAAGCAGCCTTAACAATATTACAAAGCAATTCTAGCAGTCCGATGGTACTGCCACTGTTAGCTTTGTGGTTCCTGCTTCCTGACTCAGACCTGCCATCTCTCATCTTCC
>OMLP01013044.1:0-20379 GCA_900302685.1 Spondyliosoma cantharus | reverse complement strand
CCCCCTTTTTTTTTTTACTTGTTCTAACCCACGTTGGGTTGAAGGATTAAAAGACTCAAAGACACTCTGTTTGTCCTCCCACAGGTCGGTCCGATGGAGTATACAAGCCATGCCGCCATGAAAAGAGCCCATCCAAATCCAACGAGGTGATCAGTCCGGAGATCCTGAAGATGCGCGCAGCGCTCTTCTGCATCTTCACCTACCTTGACACCAAAACCCTGCTGAGAGCAGCCGAGGTCTGTCGCGACTGGAAGTTTGTGGCCCGTCACCCAGCTGTGTGGACCAGGGTGCTGCTGGAGAACGCTCGCATTTCTTCCAAGGTGCGTAGTGAACATTCAGTTTTTACACACATGCAGCCGGTAGCATCGCCAGAACTGTGCAAATCTGCGTGTTGTTTGAAGATTTTCACTGATCCCCGTGTTTGTCTCTCAGTTCCTGAGCATATTGTCTCAGTGGTGCACTCAGACACACTCTCTCATCCTGCAAAACCTCAAACCAAGACAGCGGGGAAAGAAGGAGACCAAGGAGGACTACCTGAAAAGCACACGGTGAGACCCACAAACAGACACAGTAGGAGGTTACGGCTGCACTTACTTACTTGCTATCATTAAACGGTAATTAGGAGGCCTAGTAGATGCAGAACAAGGCTTTAATAAGTGCTTTATAATTACACATGAAGAGCCAATATGGTACCGCTCTAATAAACAACTAATTCATGTGTTCCCTCGTATGCAGGGTCACCAAAAGCTTGATAGGAGTGGTTTGTGTGTAAATGTTTTGTCTGAAAGAGATGGCGGATATAACAGCTGGAATCTGCTCTCAAACCTTGCAGAAAATGGTATAAATGTGCTGCTTCCTGCATATATTGCTGCCAGCATCGCAGGAACATTTTGTTTTTGCGCTACAAGTGGTAGAAGTGCTGCTCTGAAGGACAGGAGAATTACTCCCTCTCCCTCTGTCTGTCTGTCTTTTTTTTTTTGTTGACCTTCCGCTGCGTTCTCATCTAAAGTGGCTGTCTGGAGGAAGGTCTGGAGGCGTTGTTAAAGGCCACCGGAAGTAACCTGCTTATACTGAAGATTTCACACTGCCCCAACCTGCTGACTGATCGCTCCCTCTGGCTGGCCAGCTGCTACTGCCGAGCTCTGCAGGCTGTGACCTACAGGTACACCAGTGCGCCCCAGCAGCTCCCACATCTCCCAGTCCACTGCTACCTGCACTTGTGTTTCACCCCAGTTACTTTGATTTCAATGCATCCGTAAGACTGTACGTTGTTGTATGCTGTAGACGCACAGTGTCACATGTGTGTGAAATAAATGCAAAGTGTGCGTACGCTCGCTGTGCTGCAGGAGTGCCACAGACCCAGTTGGCCAGGAGGTGATCTGGGCCCTCGGAGCAGGTTGTAGAGACATCATCTCCCTACAGGTGGCGCCACTGCACCCATGGTAATATACAGAGAAATATGATGAACCTCTGATACCGCCTGATTAATGCCAGATGTTCTGTCTGTTAGGGTGCTTTGGGTGATTAAACGAATGACCTCTGACTGTGTTTTTTTTTGGCTCTTTCAGTCAACAACCTGCTCGTTTCAGTAACCGGTGCCTGCAGACGATCGGAAGATGTTGGCCACACCTCCGTGCTCTCGGCGTGGGCGGAGCTGGATGTGGCATTCAGGGTCTGGCCTCTCTAGGTAAATGTTGCCTTTGAAAAAACATTTCAACTTCCAAGTGATTTATTTTTTTTACTGATATTCGCGATAAGACACTCACACTGCATCCTTATTCATGACTGCAGTCGTACCAGAGCCTAAACTAGGACTGCACAGACGTTGCGTTAAACCAGCGTCTTGTCTGCGTCTTCACTGGCAAAAATGTCACAAAAAAAAAACAAAAAAAACAAAACAATAAAAACAATGTGTTTCTTGCTTGTAATACGTACACATTTCTGCCAATCAGTGAGACTGTGTCTTCTATTCAGAGTAATCCCACACTCATCTACCCCGTCTCTGCATTTGCTTTACCTCCCTTCCACCCAGCGAGGAACTGCATGCGCTTGCAGGTGCTCGAGTTGGATCATGTGAGCGAGATCAACCAGGAGGTGGCGGCAGAGGTTTGCAGAGAGGGCTTGAAAGGGCTGGAAATGCTGGTGCTCACATCAACGCCAGTCACTCCCAAAGCCCTGCTCCATTTCAACAGTGAGTCTGAACACTGGCTGCAGTAGGCCTGCTGTCTGCCATCCTGTTGAGTAGGCTGCTCAAAGACATTGGGTTGAGCTATAACTTCCGTTTAGGGAGTTGTTTATAAATGAATTTCCATATACTGTTCGTAACTTTAAGTACAGATTTGTAATACGGACACAGAGTTGCCTCCCAGATAATCATCGCTTGCCTAAATCCTCCTTTTGCTCATGTAGGTGTTTGCCGCAACCTGAAGTCCATCGTGGTTCAGATCGGTATAGAAGACTACTTTGAGGACCCCAACAGCCCTGAAGCCAGAAAATTATTTGATGAGATGGTGAACAAGCTGCAGGTAACAGCCTCCTCCCCATCTCCCATCACGCCTCAGTCAACTCAAACATGTAGAAAACTGCCAAAGACTTTTTCTCCAATCCGGCGCAACCTTAATATTTCAGATGAGAAGATCGCGCCTGTTGTATTCACGTAAACAACGAACATTTCATGTGCATGCCACCACACACTCGTTACTTCACTCTGTGACTACTACCAGGTCTGCTTTCTGTTGAGCGCTCTCTTGTGAGTTTTGTTTCTTTTTTTAACACGTTTGCCAACAGTTGTTCAGGGGATAAGATGCATCTATTTATACCGCAGCTGCACTCCGTTTAAAAACGATGACTCACCGCTTGAAGCCCCAGTGATGGCTGGTTGTGGATGCGCTGGTGCTAACTCACTCGAGCAGAGGCCTCGCTGCGAGAGGCTCGGGTCATTGCTGCAGCCGACCACACACACACACACACACACACACACACACACACACACACACACACACACACACACACACAACGAGATATAAAAGCTGCGAAATCCCAGGTTTTATTTATGTTTTGTTTTTATGAGTCAGCTTACAGTGTGTTCATCTTGGATGAAACACTCAAGATGGTGGGGTTGCTCACAGCAGTTAGGTAACCTCTCCAAAAAACCACAAACAGCTATGATTTATTTTTATCCCTCCCTATTTAAGTTTGCCGTGAAAAAAGGCAGCCAAAGTTTTCCTCTCATGCTTAATCATCCGTGTTTTGAGGCAAGTTCTGTAGAGGTGAAGCTTATGAAGCGGGACAGTCATCCTGACCTGCTGCACTTCAATGCTTTACAGGTTTTATAGTTTTCTGTCATGGATCATTTAGTGTGCGCATTTCATGTCAACGGAAGAAAAAAACGTAAAGGCAGGAAGACAACGGGGAAATGGAGCATTTTGACCGCACAATATACAGAAAAAACTCTCGGAGGTTGCCTTCAGAACAAATGTATCTTTCTGCGAATCACAGATATGTGTTTATGCCGCACCTCCTACATTTCTTTAGGTACAAATTTCAATATGTTGCGACAAAGCCACGGTCCAGTTTAGATCAAGTGCAGCAAACACTTGTTTATGATTTGGTTCTGTCGGCACAAACATGGCTTGAAAATGTCCCGACGTCTCCAGAGGTTTCCAGCTTAGAAATGATAAAACAACACCTCGAACACTGGTCTCTCGCTTGACATCTTGTTATCGGAAGGTCGCTGATTTGAATCCCCTGGTCTGCATGTCGAAGTGTCCTCGGGCAAGATACTGAACCTCAAACTGCTCCTGATGTGCTGGTCGGCCACCACCGTCAGTGTATGAATGTGTGTATGAGTGACGTTAGGTCACTTTAGACAAAAGCGTCTGCTTTAAATGTAAATATCCGCTAACGAGGCTGGAAAATGTCCCAATGTGGCGTCTGGTTTGACATCACAAACGTTAAAACACTGTCTTGAACGGCAGTAACCGGCTTAGCAGCCGTCTCACCAACCTGTCACCCCTCTACCCTTCTGACATGAAAGTCACCTCACACTGCTTGTAATGTGAACTTGATAAGACAGGTATTGTAGGTATAACATGTGTAGAAATTTGAATGTACTAATGGTTTGTAGATTGTAGAACATCTTATTCTGGAGACTGAGCTTCTTTTGAGAAATTGAGATCCTGATATCCCTTCCTGCCTTTTTTGTTTCAGGCTCTAAAGAAGAGACCGGGCTTCTCCAAAATCCTCCATGTGAAAGCAGACAGTCTCTGCTAACATCTTTTGAGCAGATCCTTCGAGCCTGGAGAGGCGCCATCTTGGCTCCAGTCGATCAAAAAGACCCAGCTGTTTTGAGCCCACTCCAAGGGGTTGAATACGTCTGCGGCACAGACAGAAACAAAAGAAGATCGGCATGATGAGCCAGGGCCGAGGCTCAATGTGCATATACCACTAATACAACCTTCAAACAGAAAAAAAACAAAAAACTCATTCCAGTAAAGGGAAATCAATGTTTCCTTCATGTTGGTTATGACTGAAACCAGTCTGGAGGCTCATTTGGACTTACAATGGCGCTATATACCACAACGAGGGCCTGTCTTTCACTTTGCAGACTCCAATAATCCAACAAAACTGTCAGATCCTCTTTTTCAGCCGTCTCACGTTTTAACACAAAAACGGATCGTGTCGCCGCACTGAGTCAGATCCCTTTCTTGGAACGCCCGGAGCCAGGTGACAGCGCTCTATTTAACTGTCTGCATCCACACAAGGTTTGACATATACTTGAGACTACCTTCAGCACCAACAGCTCGTGGGCGGGGAGCACATTATAAAGCATACATACTTTCCGCTGAAGTGCAAGGTTAAGAGTTCTTGAGACGGGAGCTTGACGTATGCGTGTGTGCACATTGAATAAATGGGTTTTCATCCTGCCTGTTCCTGCAGTAACTCTGGAGCAGGCCAAACGGACAACTTTCAATACTTTTACCGCTTCCACCCTGGACAGAAAACCTGCTGCACCAGCTCCGGGCACAGCGGAGAGAAAGCGAGGGAGGCGCTCCCTGCACACACACAGACCTTGACAGTCCTCTGGCCACTCGCATGGCAACAATGCATTTAGCCTCTTCTACCATCCTCTGCTTCCTCGTGCGATCGGAATCTCGTCACAAACCTGGGCTCTGCGTTTTTCTCGGTGGTTGTAGTTTTTCCCCGGATGGAAGATGACCCATAATGCATTTCTCTCAACAAAAAAAAACTGGTGCCATTTGTAACAGTGTGCGTCCTCATTCCAGTGAGCATTTTCTCCAATGTGCCATTAATGAACGGGAAAGGGGCCATGTGAGGCGCATATTTAATGTCTTGAAGTCAAAAGTAACAATATTGGAATTTTATTTGATTGATAAGGGTGTTGTGTTTCATGTGTGACATGGTCACCAGTTGTATACAGGTGTTAGTGTTTCTATATCATGTGAGTTTCATACTTCATACTCAACCGTGCCATTCCTATTAATAGCGGCTGAGGCCCTGATTAATCCTGATTTACATTTCTCTGCTGACATCCTCTGGCTCCCTCTGCTGGTCTATCCAGGTACACAACCAGCAGCCAGCTGGTGAGATATGACACTTTGTACTCATTGCATCATGGAACATGTGTCACCTTTACTATCTTACCAAACTCAAAGCCAAAGGGATCAGGTCTTCAGTATCGCCTTCGGATAAGGAATTTGATTTGGTGCGATTCAAGGCTGCAAATGTAGTGAAGGGTACGTTGCAGAGGTTTCTTAAGAAGTATACGTTGCAATACTTACAGTGTGTGCTGCAGAACAACTTAAAGGAGGATTCCAGTGTTTTTAGAAATCAAAATCAGTTTATAATTCACAAGGAGTAGAACTCATTCTGTGAAAACGGTTGTATCAGCTCTGATGACTCTCGGTGAGCTCCGTCAAGTCAGAGAAGAAAACATTCATTACATTATCAGGAAACTACAGACTTAGAACAGAGAAACCTGCATTTCAGGCCCTTGTGTGTAGTTCGAAAAATGTGTAGAGATGTGTTTACAAGGAATAGAGCATGGCTGCCCAAAGTGGGGCCAGTGGGTCCTCCACAAGGTTCAGTTTTGCCCTGCCAGATGTGTCGGGTGAAAAAAACAAAAACATGTAGAAATTATAGTATGTTTATGCTGTTATGAGTTAAAATGGTCTTTGAATATGACGGATCAAGAATTATTGATTACCTTTTCATAATCGAGTCAGTCCAATTATGGCAAATTTGGATCCTAGAACAATTTTTAGAATCTTAATAATACAGTAGGTATTTGTATGGAAGACCATACAGCCAGTTAAAGATGAGATAAAAAGATGAAAACTAAGAAAATGAAAAATATTCTCACAAGTCATATGGGTATATACATAAGAGAGAGAGAAATTATGAGATAAAAAGTTGAAATCATGTGACAAAATTTAAATGATCAGATTAAAAAATCAGTTATGAGATATAAAGGCATAATTATGAGAGAAAAAAGTTAACATGTATTTTGTAATTATGACGTACCATGGCAACTCATCAACGCTTCAAGTTTTCATGAATGTCTTTTCTTTAACTGGCTGAGATTGGCTTTGTTATGTTTTCTTCTGGCCGGTTAACGGTGGCCACCGTTAAGCTCCAGGGAACAAGTTTGGGCACCCCGGGCATAGAGGGTCCAGATTTGTGGGAAGGGTTAGGATCCAGAGTTGGTGCAGTTATCCCCAGTCAAGGGGATTAGGATTTTTCTGCCTTTGCTGCGTTTTGTAATCAGTCTCTTGCAAGTCCGCAAACATTATGAAGTGCAATACTAGATTACTGTTAAACAGTAACCCCTGTTAGACACTTACACTTATCACTTTGATTCAAAGAAATCATGCACACCGTCATGAAACGCGTAAGGCAGAGCATCACGTCTCTTCCGGCGACATTGTTTTACCACAGGTCTCTTAACAAGTTGTTAATTTTTACCCGGCACACTCCATTTGTCACAAAGCAACAAGCCCTGTCTCTTTCAACACAGTCTTCACAATCGAGTGTGCAGCGGAGCATGGTAACAGTTTCCAGGGATGCTGGGCTGGCGTTTAAAATTGAAAAAACTCACCCCAACAAGGAGAGCTACTGTTATTTTGCTCTCCACTTCGAAGTCGGAAAAACGCTCACGAGGACTTGTGTAGCTGCATATTGTAGTGATGATGGTCAGTGTGTGAGATGGGTTGTGGATGTCCATTTCTTCATGATCTTCCAGTACTGATTATTCTTATTATCCTACACTGGTCGGTTTTCATTGAGGGAAATAATGTTTAAAAGGTGTAAAAAAAAAAAAAAAACTTTGCTGACACAATAGAGAAAACACAAAGCACTTGTTGATTTTGAGTTTTAGACAATCCTGCCTTCGCTATCAGCTACTCTGTACATAATGTTTGTATAAAAACAAGAAAGAAAAACAGCCACAAAAACAAGAAAAAAAAAAAAGGACCAACATTTGATGTTATATAATATTACGGTCTTACTTCTGAGTGGAAACAGTTGAAGTTTACAGGTCGTTCTGTAAGCATTTTCTCTCCAAAGTTGAATGAAAGATAAATATAGAGAACTATATTATGTATAACAGTAGTGTTGAAATTGCAGTTGTGTATTAGATACTTTATATTAAATGTGCATCAGAGTCATATAGAGATGGAAATTATTTAAGAAGAGGATAAAGACGATTATTCAGCTATTTATTTCTATAGAAAAAGAGCGATGTGTATAATGTTGGCATGTTTGTGTTCGAGCATCAATCATTAAGTTGCCTTCTTAACTGTTCTGCTACTGTGACGAGAAAATTATTAGATGTTTAAAGAGCTTTGATTGCCTGCAGGTTTAATAACGTTTCTCTTTATTTGATCCAGTCTGTTGTTGCACTAGTGAGAAAAAAAAAAAAAAAAAAGAAGATATTTCAGATGTTTATTATAAGAGTGTTGTTTTTAATGTTCAGCTATTTCTCAGTATTTGACAAAAATATGATGCACTTTTTTTCCTGAACACTTTTAATCGGCCTGCCAGTTTATCCGTCGGTGGGACGAACGCCTGGCGGGCGTTTTTCCTGTCGTGGATATGAAACCGACGCACACGTTCGGTTTCATCGGATGGAGATCTTGGGGAAAGAAAAAAAAAAAAGCGAGCGATTACATATGAACTTCTGTGACTCAACAGACGTACAGTTAGCCTCTTTTCTCTTACAGCGTCTCTCACATCTCATCGGTTGGGAAGTTAAAGATTGAAACTGATTCAACGACATTGAAGTGCTTTTTTCCGGTTCATTTGCCAAATGACCTTATGCTCACCTTTTTGCATTCGTTGCTGTATTTTGTTTTCAGCTCTGCATTATTACTGTAGATTTCACGCTCATAGCAACATATACATTTGCTTTATTGTGAAAATGGACCTGCTGAAAATGTTACAGAGCCTGTGAGCTCTGGAACTGCAGACTAGAGGTGCCAAGTACGCCAGAATATAACTTTTTGGCTTACATCTCCATTCTCTGCCTCTCCGAATATAAAGCAGAATAACTTTCTAATTTATTTATTTTTTAATTCAGAAGCTGAAACATCACTTATAAACCAGGTGTTTCCTCAATTCATTTCATTATTTAATACTTTAAATTAAGTCTTAATCCTGCTCTGTTGCAGTAACACCCATGTATATCATACAGTGCAATTAAAAAGCAGTGTCTGAGTGTTCATGTACCTCTCTGTACATATTTTATGTATGAATGATTGTACTCTGCCCATTCATCTGAATAGTAATTTACACATTACCTCAACACTTATCTGGGCAATTAAGTGTGCCGTCTGTCTTTGTACTCATTCATTTCTCGACTGCCATCGACAGGTATGCCAATCGATCCGCGATCTTCATCCGTGTTTCCTACGAACGACACAATGGATTCTGTTTGCTGAAAAAACTTTCCCGAAAAGATGATCAGCCTTCTGTAATGACTGCAATAGATGGAAATGTTTTACTACTCATTTTCACTCATTTGTTGTCATCAATAAAATTGCTTTAAATTGTATTCGCTCGTGCTTTCGGCTGGTTTTTATTCCGATTTTTAAAAAAGAACTGTAGGCCCAAAGCTTTTTTCACACTGAGGTCTGCCAGCTCTGACGTTGCGTCTAGACAGACACGTTGACGTTAAATCCCTTATATGTTTTGTGCACCTATGCTGAGGTGCACAAAAAAATAAAAGGCAAAAACGTTGCTTATTATGTTGCAACTTTACATTTCTTTAGGTTGAGTTTTATTATTTTCGTTGTCACAAAGATATGCTTATGTTCTGGTTAGGTTTAGGCACTTGTTTGGGGTTAGGATGATACATTTAAAATGGTCATCTCAATAATGAATCCTATTAGTTATGAAATATCAATGCGCATCTTGGACATGAGAGTTATTAAAACCTGGAGGTGAAATGAACTGGATGCAATGAAACTGTAAATCAACTTTAGCTAGGAAGTGGTCGAATGCTAACGTTAGCTAACATTACTGAAAAGTGTTGTTTTCAGTTGCTGATCAATCAAGCAGTGAATGACTCCCTACATTTATAAAACATTGCAACCTGGACACAACAGCAAAACATCTGATCAGAATTCAAGCTTCTCACCCTGAGCATGATGTCAGAGGAACATGGCCGTCATGTGAATATGGTCCATTTTACTCTCAGTGGGGCCATAATTTACAAAATGAACATCATGATGTATTGAAGAAGAACTGAGAGATTGCAACCATCAACCCATGAGGAAACTGTTTCCAAAGGTAATACATCGAGTGAGAAGTCAGGACATTTCCTCATAAGCTAACATGCAATTGGACTTTAAACCAGTGAGGTCGCCCCCTGCTGGCCGTTAGAAAGAATGCAGGTTTAAGGCACTTCTGCATGAGCTACACTTTTCAGGCCCAGAATCTTTGTACAAATCAACGGTACCTACGTTCTTAGAGTCATTGTCCTTACCCTGTGATGGATTTGACATGAGAGGCAGGGCATACGCTCATATCTTTCTCATATTTGTTTTATGTTCTTAGCCTTTATTTGGTCCCTCACAGGAATGTTGTGCTACTCGAGATTGGTCCTGGTCTCAAGGCCAATTTTTGAAGGTCTCTGTCTCAGAATTTACCACATTTTTACTCTGCCTCTTCTCTTTCTCAGGCAAAAACCATTCAAGACCGCCTCCGCAGGGATACCACTGAACCGCTCGATACATACACACGTACATTTCACCTCTGCAATGCTTTTTCATTATTTTATCGAGATGTTTCTCATGATGCGCGTTAGCTACACATGGTAATATAAAAGGGTAACGAAGGAGAATTTTAATCTGGGCGTTTTAATATGATTGTGGATCTTTTAGAGCAATGGTTTGCATGTGTCACATTTACGGTAAGTGTGTCGTGCAGTGTGGGTATCGTGTTTGTCTTGGTCTAGACTCGGTGTCAACCCCTCAAAGACTTGGTCTTGTCTCAGGCTCAATAAACTCTGGTCTTGGTCGTGGCTTTGTCTCAGTTTAGGTGATCCTGACTACAGCCCTGCCTCACAGCAGGAGTCTGAGAGGAGGGCGTGACCCGATGCTGTCACATGTCACATTCAAAGAAAGCTGCGGTGGTGATTTCATGGTGTTTGTTCATTATTTCACCACTGGCACGTGGCAAATGTAAAAAATAATATGTGATGTGCCCTCTTTTAAAAACTTTTGCAAACACTGAGTAACCACGTAACTGTGAAAGAAGTCGTTAGTCAGTGGGCTGGAAATACAGGATTTTTAAAACTAATTCCCTTGTTTTCTGTTGCTAATTAAAACTTTCCCACTTCTTTTCAGCCTCTGATCGTGTTTGTCACTGAAGAGGATTAACACTGTTGTCCTGCAGAATTGAGGACTGGGTTGAGGTCTGTTCTCACACCATCTGTCACTTTGGCACAGTATTATGGAGCCTTTTCTTTTTCTTTCCATGTGCACCGACTTTCTGCCTTCCCCTCGTTGATTTAAATAGATACCGACATGGTGATAGTATGGAAACCTCTCTTGCCTGTGGTTGTGCTTTCCTGGAAAATATTCATGAGGCAAAGAAGTGGACGCAGAGGAGATCTCGTCCCTGAATTAAAAAGACCAAACTCGTCTTGTTAGATGATGATAGAATTTTTATTTTGTTAAAACCTTCTCAATTTTTTGTATTAAGTGTTTCCATAATTTTTAAGATAACATAACGTTACGTACAGAAGGCACTTACAAAAACAAAGTTAAATTACAGATGTTGTTATCATAAACATTAAATTACTGATTAATTTAAAAAAAAAAAAAAAACATAACGACAGAATGATAAAGACGAGAAATGACAGCACCATTGGCAACTTTTGAACAGTACATCTCAAATAAAAATTTTAACATGATTCGAATCTACAATACAATAGAAACAATACTCATTTGTTATCAATGTAATAATGCCCGAGCTATGCCTTTAAGTATAACTTAATCATCAAGATAAAAAGCTTAAATCTCAACAGTTCTGTATTTTATTTTTCACTAGTCAGAGGTTCGTTTTATTTTTACATATTAGGCTTTGTGGTTTGAGCTCTGTGCAAGTCCTGGTACATCTCTGTTAGGCGAGTGGCCTCCCTCTGTCCTGACAGCAAAGCACCATGGGTAGTGGAATAGTATTTTCTGTGGGTGGCCTCTCCAGCGAACAGGACCTGTAGAGGCTGAGGAAGGAAGGAGGGGGGCAGAATAAGAAGGGAATATAAGCAAAGACGAAAGGAGAAAAGGAAGCCAGATTCAAAAGATCCCTCAATGTCATCCGGACGTACTTTTGGCCTCTTGTACAGTCTTTTTTTCTATTTCTATCCCTTTGTCAACGCATTTACATGCAACAGTAACTTTCCCCAGGGCTCTGACAGGACTTCGGCGGAGGGGTCATGCCGTTCCTTCAGCACCGTCAAGAGAGCACGCGAACCCCCCTCCGCCCAGGACGAATCAGGTTTCATGGGCTAGACTTCTGGCGAGGAATCGGCCTTCAAAACACCCCCCCTGACACCAGCTGTATTTGCTCTGCATGTGCTGCGATGTGACATGATAGTGATGACACCGCCGCATTAGACAGATGCTCTCAGGGTGCGAGCAAAGGATTGTAAACAACCGAATGTGCAGTCAGTGAAAACACAGCACACCACTTCATTCTACAGGTTCCTTATTGTACCATAATCTCCTAGAAGGGAACTGATCTGGCACCGTGGATTCAGATTTCTAGGACGGCATGAGAGGATACCGGTTAACAACATAAATGCAGATGTGCGTGGAGAAGTTTAGGCATGGACGTGTTCGAGTCATTCGCTGTGTTTTCAAATGCGAACGAGGATCCTGCTTTTGAGTATATTTGGGATATGGCGTTTATACGGAACATGAAAGAACCTGGTTATTCATATCTCTGATTACACGATCATTACAGAAGCCACTTTGAGATGAAGTTGAAGGTTTTTTAGACAGAACTTTGTCATTTAGTTCTAATTCAAGAGACAGTTTTGACTGCTTTAGTCAGCTGAATGTACAGAAATGAGAATTTTACCGACAGCCAAAATTAGCCAAGAACTTTTTCGAAAGTGAGTGTCCCTTTTTAAATAGTTTTTGGTGCGCGTCAGCTTAACAAAATAAGACAGTGCTATCACTTCCTGTCCTAATCACTATTGTGGGGAGTCAGTTCCTTTCCTGAAATAAACAGTTTATTTCCAGTGCTATTGAATTGGATTATATATTCGAGGTGTTCCATTATTGTGTCCACCCCCTGTGTGTGTCGTCTTGTAGTTGTCTTACCGAAGCCTTGGTGCTGTTGGCGTAAGGCAGCGGCATGGCCAGCCTCTCGCAGTCCTCGCCGCTGGATCCGACCCTGGTGAAGGAGTAGGAGCCTCGGATGAAAGGGTTACTCCCCCACGACGAGCGCAGGACACGCCAGGGCTTTGGAATGTCAGGGTTCCCTGTGGACAGATGGACAGACGGACGGACGGATGAGGGTGAGTCAAGACAGACAGTGGACGGTTCGAACGGTACATTACAGAAACAAACCAGTCGGGGCTAAGAATGGGCCGGCTGTGGGTCGAGGCCTTTCGCCGGGACGTCCAATCTGCCGGCACTAATCAACTCGTGACCTTCTGCGAGCAGTGAGTCTATATGTAATTAAGCAACAGCTGAGGGGATTAAAGAACGTTGACCTAAATGAGCAAAGCGTGTGAATGTATGGGGGGTGTCATTTCTGTGTGTGATTTACAGATTGTATCTATAGGAAGCCCGCTGACCTCATCATGAAGTGTCAGTCACTGCGGTCGCTGTGGTTTCCGCGCCCACTCTGTGACCTATTTCCGAGGCAATCACTTTACTGAGTAATAATCTGAGCCTTTTTCTACCCGCACATCCCTGATCTGTTGGTCACCAGATGACAAATAGCGAGTCGAGCCGTACCCTGTTGCAATCCATGGTGCAATCACCTTGAAACAAGTTTGTTTTCTTTAGTATACACAAGAAGAAGTATCCTCTTGAGCAAGAAGTGGTGTGTTTCAGATAACAAACAGCAGCAACATTGGATTAAGAACACGGAACCTGTGCTGTGTGTGTGTGTGTGTGTGTGTGTTTGTTTGCATCACAAAACAAACAAACGGGGATTGATGAGATGTCATTAATGGGTTTTGTTATTTCATGGTATTGACACCAAACCAGTTCGCTGCTACTCAACGGACACGAAAATGGCACCTGAGTCATTCAGCAGATCAAACACGTTACTGACGTCACACATGATGATGAACAAACGACCCAACCCGAGTCATGGATTGTGTGAGTCACTGAGCTGACAGGCTCAGCCTTCCAAGACTATCATGTTAGTTTTAGATTACTGAGTCTTTGTGTGAGCTTTACTAGAAGAGAGTTCTTAAAGCAGTGGTATCTTTTACAAAAAAAACAAAACACTGTCATTGTGAGAAGCTCTTTGGCTAGATAATGTCACGGTTTGTTTTTCTTTTGCTTTGTTGGTTTCCTGTCTTATTTTGGAGTTACATCCTCGTGTGTCTACTCTCTTACTTTGTCTGTTTTCCAGCACTTTTTCGGTGCCGACCACATGTTTCATTAGTTAATCATTCCCCTATTTCCCCTATCTCTTTGTTGGTTCCTCTGCTTTGAGCCTCTGTTTCCTGGTCCTGTCGTCAAATAGTGTCTTTTCCTGCATTTACTTCCCGATTCCTCGTGTTACATGTTATTTCTTTGCTCTTGGATTACTCCTGTGTTGTTGCGTTGCCTTTTGTCTGCCATTGCCGCTCGTATTTTGGACAGTTTTTTGTCAAAGCTTGCTTTTTGTTTTCAACCAGCCGGGTTCACAAGCGTCTGCATTTGGTTCGCTTTGTGTTAAACCTGAAACCAGAGAGTGATTTTAAATAAACCAGTCAGAGTATCTAAAAGTGTAGATAAATGCAGCTCAGTCACCGGAATACAATTTTCTACAATTCGTGGCTTCTAAGCCAGTGACCACAACTCAAGTGTGCATTTCGACACCACTGAATATTTTTTAAGGAGGCCTCATTACAATTTCCAGCTGCGTTTGTGGCGACTAAATACTGATGTTTTTAGAAAGGCCCTGATCGTTTGTGGCAAAAGCAGCTATTTTAAGTCAAAAATGTGATTCTTCCTTAACCTAACTGGACAATCAGCACAGTGTTGTCACAACATAAAACAGAAAAATGAGCCTAAAGAAACGTAAAGTTTTAAAATGTGCATCGCAGACCAGGGCTGGAAGTAACTAACTACATCTGCTCAAATTACTGTAATTGAGTCAAGTTTTGGGAGAATTTTTTTCAAGTTTGCATCACACCATGTAATCAACTTAGTTACTTTTCAGACTAATACTTTAAGTAGTGTTTGAGAAGAATACTTGTACCTGTTTATGATTTTAATAGTAGTAATAGTAATTTAACTTTTAATTCAGTAATACTTCAGTAATGTAACTGTAGTCATACTTGAGATTTTCACGACTCTTCCCACAACTTTTGCTGACATTTATTCTGCTGAATTAGGGCATGAGAACATCTTCATCATTCTAGAGAACCCACACAAGCTTCTGTTGTGTGAACTGGATGTATTTTGTGTAACATTTGCCCACAATGCTCAGCCTTTTCCTCTTGTGTGCATGTCCTAACCTGTGAAGCGCCTCAGCAGCTCAGTGCAGGTCTCAGCCACTGTTTCGTCATCGCAGCGCTCCATGTACAGCGCCTCCTGCCCACAGATCCAGCCGCTCAGCATGTAGCCGTAGCGCTCGGGCGGGTAGAGCACGTCAAAGCTGCAGATCTTCTTGTACCACAGCTCCTCGGGGTACGCCAGCTGTTCTAGCTGAGCCTCATCCTCCCACACGAACTGGATGCTGTTGCACTCGGGGCTCCAGAAGGGCTCCTCGAACTCTAGGAATATCTTATCTGTGGTGCTGATGCCCAGCTTCTCGATGGCGAGCACCTTGTCCTCAGGCAGAGACGGGGAGAACATGGCCTCGTGGTTCCCCTTCAGGACGCCCAGAGACGCTGTGATGATCACATGGTCGGCTGCGATCCACTCCTCGTCCTCGCACTCCACGTAAATGGGATGACCGAAGATGAGGGGGTCGTCGTGAGGTTGGCAGCTGTGGTTGTTCTCGTTGTGGTTGGAGTCGCTGCTCTTGGCGATCACCTCCTGATGCTGGGCTGAGTAGTTCCAGTGGATGCAGCGGACCGGTTTGCTAAGGCAGATGGTGCGGGAGGGGATGTCCTGGGCCAGGAGCTGCACGATCTTCATGAAACCTTCAGGAATGACGTAATGTGCGCCAGGGATCTCTGTCCACTCGCCAAACTCACTCAGAGACACCTCATCCATACTGGGAGAGCTGCTTTCACAACTCTCCACCTGAAACGTGAGAACATTTCAACACAGAGTCAGTTATTTTCTTGCCGTGTATCCCCACAGCATCAGTCTGACTGAACATGTTTAAACATGCTGGGAACACATATGCTTCACTGAGACAACACCTGCTGGTGGTACGTTATCGAAAAGCAAAAATATGTTCCCGCTTCTGCCTCGTTGAATGTGAGCCAGCATGGTCGAGGTTACCTGGTGGCCGCCGTCTCTTCACGACTACATTTTCACATGTTTCCTGTGTTAGTAAGTGGGCGGGAGCGTATGGCGGAGCATTAATATAGCACTCACGTAGATATACCGAATGTCTGTTTATTGTTCGTTTTTAAGCCTATAATAATCACGAGGATCCGAGGAGGTGATACAGCGTCGGTCATTTTACAGGTAGACATGGATATGAACACACACACTAACACACACACGCGCACACACACACACACACCTTGAGGTATTGTTGAAGCATGGACAGTTTGAGCTTCTTGGTGCTCTCAGAATCCTCGGGATCCATCGTGATCTTCTTGCGCACCACGTCTCGTGTGAACACGCCGACGCTGTTCTGGCTCTCGGCGCAAACTGGCTTCCCATCCTGGAAGAACTCCTGAGTCAGCTCGTACACCTACGGATGGAAGACGAGTCAAAAGGTCAGAGATGGAGGGTATTTAGGAGGAAGAGGAATGAGGAAGGATGTAAAGAAGGCAGAGGAGGGTGAGCGAAAGAGGGAAGAAACCGCACAACGAGTTTAGTTCAGTTCAGGGCAGATCAGGCCACTACTTTGATTGTTTCAAAGGAGAAAACAGACTCAGAGGAAATGTTACTTCTTGGACAAGATGCACAACCACATTCTGTGTCTGTCTCTATCTTAATTGTGGTTACTGTTAATTACTGTTAAGTCTCAGAGAGCAACACTAGCAAACATAAACTAACAACCGACTTTAAACAAAACTTTGATATAATTCTTGATGATTTTGAAGTTTTTTGATACATTAATGAAACAATTAGTAGATTGTGAAATTTTTTATCATCAATTAATTAAAATTAAAATTGTTTCTTTGTATTAATGTATTAATTTTCCCTTAATTCGGGTCATAATGTGTTGTTTTCTTAGTGATGGTTAACTGTGATTTTTCAGTCAGACAAAAATTAAGTATTCTGAATTAGTCAATTTGGGCTCCTGACAGCCTTTTTGTTTTATTATTCTTTGACATTTTAGGCCAAATGATTGATTTAAAATTATATAAATTAAAAAGGATCAATAGTAAAGTAACTGCACATAAAATAATGCTACTGCTCAAGTAGAGAGGCGGTTAAACAGCTGCAGTGACGGTCGTGGTTATGGAAAAATAAGGTGAAGCTCAGAGTACAATGACTCACATACTGTATATGATGATGACCATGACGATCATCAAGGCAGACATCACTCTGCATTATGTCATTCGGGGCTGGATGACATCACAGGAAGTGGTTAAGGTGAGGTGACCCTGAAGGCCTTTTTGATGTCTCTTTTATTACATAAGCTACTGAAATACACACACTGGAGAAAGCAGCATGGAGCCTTTGCACGTCTAGTCAAGTCCATTTTATTTATAAACCCTAATGTAGCGAACTTGTCTCTGCTAGCTTCACAACATACAAAGAGAGCACAATGAAGACAATAGCTGAAAGAAAAAACTGGAGGAAGATGACTGACATGGCTGCTAAATGTACCAGAGGCGAGGATATCTCTGAAGCTACCGCTGCGTCTCTGAAGGGGGTTTGGCGTTTTGAGAATATTCGTCACACGGAGACAGCATGTGTACCGAGGTTACACAGAAAACGCAGATGCACAAGGGCTAATGAGAACAAAACGTGTTCTATACCTTCCCTCTGTAAATGCTTTTCCAGACGTGACCTACTTACAGGGAAACAGCCGTGCTCTAACAGGAGCTGCTACAGAGCAGAGAACAGGGAACTGGACGGAGGGAAACGGCTAATCTATTAAATTCAGCATGGTTTGTTGGATTTGATCTCAAGATGGCTGACGATATAAATTTAATAATGTTGTCATGGACGTGTTGTGCCTTTTAAAATTGTCATGGTCCTGTGTTTCGGTCATTTCCTGTTTTGTGTTGAAAGCCTCTCCTCATGTGTCTCATTTTACTTTGTACTTCCTGTCTTTTTCTTTTTCCTGCTCACCTGTGTTTCATTTGTTAATTAACCTCTGAATAATTAAGTCTGCGTTCTGTGTCTGTTCCCCTGATCCTGCGTTAGCTCCTCATGTCCCCCGTGTTCCTGCTTTTGTTCCCCCTTGACTTTCTCTTTTTGATCTTAGGTTTTTGTTTCACTCTGTAGTTTTTGCTTGGCTTCTCTTTAGCCTGGTGGGACCTCCACTAATATTTGAAATATAGTTTTATAGGTTTGAACACATCTTGGCTGCAGAGCATTAGTTTTTACTTCTGGTAACTATGGCTATGTGACATATCTTACATATTTTAAAGAAACAGTTAACCCTAAAATTGAAAATTCAGTCATTAGCTACATATGCTGATGGAAAGCCCGGCAGAGTTTAGAAGTCCAAAAATAATTTCTGGAGCTTTGCAGCTAAACAGGTATAATCCAAATCTCCAGAAGCCCCGAAGTCCCAAACTGATTTTAAAAGATTAGATTAGATTAGATTACTTAAAGCGAGCTGTATGGAGCAAGTCAATGCTTTTTTTCCATTGTTTTTTTGCATTTTAAAACAAGTCTCCATCTATTTCAGTTGTTTAGTTGCTGTGAAGCTCCAGCTATGTTCGACCAACTATCCATCAGCATGGGGGTGAGTAGATAGTGACTGCATTTTCATTTTTGGGTGAACTGTTCCTTTAATGTTCTGCAGGCGGAACTGTCAGTCCATGTACACATTCAGTTGTGCACATAAGCATGAATTCACATGTGTACCTGTGCGCATATGTGGCCCCTCACCTCGTTGTACAGGTCACTGAACTCCTCCACCAGGTCCTTGGGGATCCTCTTCCCAGCGTTGGTCTGGTAATGAGCCACGCCATTCTTGGCGTACAGGCTGATGCGTCCCACGCTTCTCTCCTCGTCCGTGGTGTCCTCCAGCAGCCCGTTGTCCTCCGCCAGGTGGTACACTGGGTTCCCATTGGCACCATGGATCCAGGTGGCTCCAAGCTCCAAAGTTGCTTTTCCTACAAAAACAAAAACAAAACACACAAACGGATTACTATGTATTTTACAAAAAGTGATCTCTTTCAACTCAGAATCTCCTGAATGAAACTTTATATCAGTCCGCTTTTGTAAAGGCACATTCACACTTGAGTGTTAGATAACTGGCCAGTTCAAGAGGGGGTCAACTCTATTAACACACTGCACCCTGAGGCTCACTGGACTAAATTAAATAGTCTTCCTGAGGACGATGCCATTGCACACTGTATGTTTTGTACAGCCGTTTCTATAATAAAAACAGGCCACTGCGAAGACAGAATTGGCAGAAATGCATCTATGCTTATGTAATGTCTAAGCGTATAAACATGCATTTACATAACAGATGCAGTTATTTATGTGCCTGACATATGGCTTTACATTAAACAGTGTTTCTACATGTGGCCTCTTTTATGGTCATATGGTTTAAGCACCATGAGCAGATGCTGATTTCATACTCCTTTGTTCTTGCCAGCTGAAAGAATTCACATAATGGAAATCACCGGCATTCACCTTTCGTCGACCTGCAGTTCAGTCGACTTTGTTGGGAAAATCTACCAGTGTCGCTCAAGCACATCAACTGAACAACCTCTGTTATTTAGCTCGGAGGCAGCCATGCGTCCAATCCAAGTGTATTAATTCAGCTTATTTAGGGAAACAAAGCTGATGGAGCGATTGTATGGTTGGCTGATTGGACCGTTTTCTGAAAGATGTACTGGACTTAGATATTAAAGATAAAACTGTTTGGTGCAGCATTCCTCCTCAATGTGTTACTTCAACTTGTATCAACAGATTCCTTGTTCATAAATCAGCTGTGTTTTAGATGGATCTCTAAACGCAAAAACAATCAGTTATTCTGTGAGAAAACCAGCTATTGAACAGTGAACGTCTAATTTTACAAAGATAGTTTGGAAAATACTTACTTTAAACCCACATATTGATCGTCTCTGATCAAAATGCATCCTCCTTGTAAACCTTCCACCCCCTTCTCCATCCCCAAGTAGGATTAACTGAATATGTTAGTCTGGTCTGCCTGACTCACAGATCTTTTATCTGACTGAAGTTTCTATATATTAGAATCTAAGGTCAAAATGTTAATGGTATGTTGTGTTTCTACAACTGTTGGCCCCTGCTTCCAGTCTTTATGCTAATCTAGACTAGCCACCCACTGGTTCTAGTATCATATTAAGCATTCACAGAGGTGTCAGTCCTCTCATCTCATCCTCTGCAAGGCAGCAAATGAGCA
>OMLP01013043.1:0-12279 GCA_900302685.1 Spondyliosoma cantharus | reverse complement strand
ATAAATAATAAATAAAACCCTGAGGAGCTATTTCGCACAGCAAATGCCATGTCATCTATAAACAGAATTGACCGTAAGACGATATGAATCAGCACCTGGGTGGTTTACCACCTCTGCTAAACAATTTCCTGGGGTCTGGAGCAGAATATTCAAAGGCACTGTGGGGATTGAGGGGTAAGCAAAAGTAGAACAAAGAGGTCAGAGAGTGCACGTCTGTCCATCACTATGATTAGTGTGCAGTGAAACACGACACAGCAGAGGATAGCTGCTGCTATAAAGCACATATTCCATATGGTATAGGGGTAAGGACTGTTTTCACAGAGGTCGACTGGTCTCATGATTTTCATAGAGACAGTCATGTGTTGTTCAGTCACCGTGCAGGGCACTGAGGCAAACAAATACTAAAAATAGGTACACTCAGGAGATGATACAGGAGCCAAAAAGAAAAAACTGAGGCATGACTGAAGAAAATGGAATGAAGTATGTACATACATGAACATAGCCTGTGTTTCTGTTGACCTAGTTTAACCAAAATCTTCAAAGGGAATGTAAAAAGAACCTGGAGAGTGGTTTGTGTATATAATTCACTGCAACACACAGTTATCCTCTTATCATGTTTTGTGTACATCAGGAAGGGTGGGACTTGCTGCTGTAATTGAGTGCTTTTGTGACCCGGAAACAGCAGCAAAACAAACCCAGTCCTGTACACGATGGACTGAATAACAGGAGTAGTCACGTCTTGTAGATTGCGAGTTGTCCTTTAGAGTGCCTTAATTAACAGTTGAAAAAATAACAAATTCACTTGATGTTGTATATGATTCTTCAATTGGGAATTGTTGTTTTGGACATTAGCAACACTCTGAATTGAGCTTATTAAAAAAGATGTTAAAGATATTCTAATTTCCTATATCTGACCCTGATTCTGCTTTACTTATACACATGAAGAGCTGTTATTAATGGCCACTTCTTGCCTGATCAAACCAGGCTCTGTAAGTTTTCTAAATAATTGAATCCTGTATTCTTTCTTATTCAAGGTTGAAAGGCTCTTATAAATGTATGCATTTCTGTTTGAGTAACTGAATTTGCTTTTCAAAGAGACGTTTTCCAGCAGGACGGGAATACATCTCAGTTTCTGAAATGACTTGCATGTTACATCATAAAGAATGACATCGAGAAGAAAAAATACTGGTGCAATGCCTTGAATGTATTCATTTAATCTACAGAAGTTTTCTGTGAAGATGTCTCACAGAGAAAACAACATGAGCTTTTAAATGCACCATTCTCTGAGAGTACAACCAAAGTTTATCTTTAAGATGTACCCACCCTGGATTTACATAAAAACCCAGAATCAGAGCAAAGTTGCCATGAAATATGGTCAGCCACACAAACCTGTCCAACCTAACAGGGTAGTAAGAGGAGGAACATAGTAATTAGAAACTTAGAGTGCGGCTATTTGGTGGAAAACCAGAAACAAGGTATAAGTGAGTGCAGCACTTGGACTAAGGTCCAGGGATTTGGGTAGTGTGTACTTTGTTGGTTCAGAGCTTTGCACCACCATTAAAAACACTACCAACCAGTTATCACAAGCAGTTCTCTGTGTACTCGCTTCAGTAAAGATTTCTTCATGCTGGCCTTGGTTGTCATTTGCTTTAAATCAAGAAACTGCAGAACATCTAGGGCAGAGAAACAAGCAGGAAGATCTATCACGCTGTGTTTAATAACAAAAGTTACACTCTGAAAGTTATCAAAAGCTTTTACCAAAGGTCTAACCTTGAAGCTTCACTGTGTCTACAGAGAAGAGTCAACACTCCCTTTCCCTATCAAATAGAAATATGTATTGTTATTGTTTATTACGATGCTGTTTATTCTTACCTAAAGGGGGTTAGATGACAGACAAAGCAGTCTTACAACATCTGTACAACCCTGTGTACTTTCTAGTAGTTTCATATTGAGCAGGAATTTGCCTTTGCACACTGAAGCATCACAGCGGTCACGCTCGACTGCAGCCAGGAACGACAGCAGATACATTTATCAAGGACAGGAAATAATTGTCATTTTCATCGTAGATTAATCTGCTGGTTACTTTTTGTTAATGAATCAATTTGTCATTTGTTATTTAAAACAAAAATAGTGAAAGATGCTCACCATCATTTCTTAGAGTCTAAGGTGACCAAATGAAATGAGTTCTCTTTTGTCCCAAAAAAAAAACCAAACAGAGCAAAGTTATTCAAATAACTATAATGTAAGACTAGAAAAAGACATTCAAATTAGGGTGGATGACTTTTTTGGTCAAACCAAATAGTTTCATTCCTTATATGACTGTGACACATCTCTACCGGACATGTATACAGCTGACATTTCCAGTGAGTTCTCAGCTCACGGTCTCATTAGCGAGAACTGCATGTGGGAGAGAAGCTGTAATGAAACTCAGAACCCCTACCAGGAGTCATAGAAAAAATTACAGGGGAAATACTGATGTACTGTATCGCATGATCCTGCCTAATGGTTTGAGTGATTTTAATAGGCTAAACAAAAAGTGAAGGGCCGTCACGACAGGGCAGCATGACAACGATGGCGTTAGAATACATTGCAATGGACAGCTTTAAGTGGAGCGGAATGCACTGCTCCAGTTTCGGCCACATACACAACTAGTGTCATCTCAGGAAGGCTGATGAAATAATCATGCACTGGCAGAGGTGGTGCAAAATCAGTGCAGGACTTGGGTCCAACAAAAAGTGATTAAACTACTTATCTCTGACACTATTGTGATAATCAATTAATCATTACTTTTTCAGCTTTAATTAAACCAATCATTAGTTGCCACCCTTCTCTTCATGATGTGTACTGTGGACACAACACAACAAGAACATGTCAAATTTTATACAAACACACATTAAAAAAACAGCTAAACCAGTGCACAACCCATTAACTGTAATTACTTACTTACAGACAACAACTGCTTGTATTGAACACTATAGGATTAGCCTACATTGGCTTGTACTGGACAGCATGGGTTTGGCCCAAATTGGTTTGAACCAGCAATAAATCATGGGCCACTAATCCTGAGATTATAAACCACTGTGGTTCTGTGTGTGCCACCAGGAGGTGAAAAGGATCTCACTTCCTCTCTTGCTTCCAGTTTCCCTGACCGTGGCCAGCCGTCCTCTCCTGCTCTGTCCGTCTGCCTGCCTCTCTTTCAGGTTCTTGTGCTGCGATAAGTGTGTTTACAGTGGGATCAGGGTGTGGACGGTAGTGTTTGTTCCCTCTCTGTCTTTAGCCTGACACTCATTAAGACACACAAAGAGTGGGCTGATAACACTGAGTGTTTCCTGTTTGTCCAGGCCTGAGGCTGGCTGCAAGGACAAGGGCAAGAGAGCAAGGAGCAAGAGAGGTAAAGGGGTACAGAAAAGAGAAAGCAGTTCATTAACTTAAACATGCTGTAAACATGCTGCGTAACCGCCCTCTTTGTGTCCCCCTCTCCTCATTTGTCTTACATGTGTTCTTTCTCTCTACAAGACTTTGTAAAGTAGTTAAAAGAATTTATGGAACCACAACTTCAAACATCCACTCATTACTACAGTTTTAAAATAAAGTGCAAAGAAAACATGTTCATCAAGTGCGTGTGTGCGTTTGTATGTTTTTTGGGTAACCATTTCTGATCAGAGTGTGATTCTCAGAACTTCCACAGTTCTCTGAAGCAAAAATAAACTAAGACTGGGAAACAGTAACTCCTACCTCACGTTCTGTATGTTTGTACAGTTCAGCCACCGACTTAGAGTAAATGGAGTTTAACAGAAAAACATTTACTTTAGAAAGCCCTTAGTATTTACCTCAAAAATAGACCAAATAACATTTCTGTTGATCTACAGATTAAAAGGTGTTTGTTCTTCTTGGATTTTCTTGGTTGTCCTGTTTGCCTTCGCTACGTTCTAAATCACAAGATGTTTTTGTTGGAATTTGAGGGCTCTGTTATTGTTACTGTTTATTTCAATGCATATTCTACAACTGATACAAAGTAGTGAAATCTTATAAAACCACATAAAACTACCTAAAGTTTGACCTGATAAACAAAGAACCCAGGAGGCCTTTTGGATTGTTTTTGCCAATGATACACAACATTTGTCAACTTGGTGAACTCTGGTGACGTTGAAAAAGGAAACACATGTCAAGAGAATCCTTTCCCAGGAAATCTAAAGATTAAGAAAACTTTATGAAAGGCAAAACCAGGACTATGGCTTATCCACAGTAACGTTAATAGAAAACCAGGAATTACTTTTCCAGATGTCTTGTGATGGATTACAGTGTTTTTTGAGGGAAATTTGATCTGACGGTGGCACTGCAATCACTGGTAATTATATTCCGGGGATGAAAAGAATCCTGAACATATTTCATGGGGATCTAGCCAGTAATTGTCAGGAAATCTTGCTCTGGACTGACAGACTGACAAACCAGTTAGGTATTGTTATTAATTGGGCAAGAAGAATGAAAATGTTTGACATAAAGAGGAAACAGAAGGGAAAAAGAAGGTAACTTACTAGAAGGCTGACACATTGAAAGGAAATTAAATAGGCCGGGTCAGGTTATGTCAAGTAGAAAGGGAAAAAATAACCAAAGTGACACAAGATTATTACAATGAAAAAACAGGGAAAATACAGAGAGATGACTGAACAGATCATGGGAACACAACAACATATGTTGTCTAAGGGATTACATTTAGAGATGAAAGATAAATCTACAAAAATGTAAGAAGAAAAGTAGGTTAGATGGGAGGTAACACACACATACACACACACACAAGCAAGACAGACTTAACTCCAGAGGGGAATAACCTTTACACAGGTTACAGGAATATTCTTTGTGTGAGTGTTTGAAAGACAGAAGAGGGCAGTGCAGACAGGAAGTAAACGAGAGCATGTACACGTGAACAATGTACAGAACAGAAAGGAAAGAGACAGTGAAAGGGAGCAGAGATTGACACATCGACAATACCTCTGCCCTTTGATCAGTAGTGGCTGTTAACTTCAGACCCCTTATCTGAAACAAAGCAGATGCTCAAATGTCCTCAAACAATACATCCTTTCTCTCGGGCCACAGCTGAAACCGCTTACTGCCCTTTGTGCTACAAACACACATCAACACGAGCACACACACACACACACACACACACACACATACACCGCAGTGGTTTACTAGACTCTGAGACTCAAACCCAGAATAAGAGCGTTAGTAGACAGAACTGTTAAACAAAGACCAGATGTTTGTTCTCATAGTGAGAGATGCTGCCATGTATTTCAAAATACCGCCTAATCTGGACTGCATGTTTAGATAATACATTTGAGATAATTAATTTACATCATGAGAACATTTTTCTAATGTGGCAAATTATTGCATTAAAGTAACTGCAGTTATAGTAGCACCAGCCTCTCTTCTTTTATCTCTCAAAAGAAGTGAACGATGGCAATACAGCCACACGATATTGGAAAAAAATAACATTGGGATATTTTGTTTTTCTACGATATGACGAAATAAAGGAATTTCAACTGGTAATTTAAATAGTACAGTTTGGACATAATCTCCTATGACTGGGGTGAGTTGCAAGGAAGTGCATTTTATCAAACAACCAACACAGCCCCAGTGTTGCTAAATAAATTGAATGATCATGATTAGTGGTCCACTGTGCATGTCCAGTCACTTAAATCACACTAAATTAGCTCGTATCAAACAGACTTCACCTGTAGATTAGCCTCTGAAAATGAGAACTGGGCAGGTTTTCCGTTTGTATCAAGGAGCAAAAAGGTTTTAGCACGACGTGCTTGAGGTAATTTGCCTTACTTGACATTGCACACACTGCAATGTCCACATTGCGATATTGATGCTGAAACAATATATTATGCAGCCCTCGTTGGTACGGTCAATATATTGGCCATATGTGAACAGCCAGGGGGGTCAATAAAAGAGTAGTCTGTCCAACTGCCTCAAACACTGTTGAACACAGTTTACAGGGGAAAAAAAACGAACAAAACCGATGCAGCAGGACCAGATATATGTCTTGTTTTTTTCCACACTTTCTTGTCAAAGACGCCTACATTACCCTCAGTGCAACTTTACAAACAACAGTTGGAGAATGGGGTGTGTTATGCTAATAGTGGCTAATGTAGCTATGAGTTGTAAGCCTCAAGAAAAATTAGGATCAGTCTTTAGAGCTCTGGTAAACTTTGTGCATTTTGACACCAATAAGCTCCCTCTGGACTGCAAAAGGCAGCATCTTTTTCACACATGTAGTAGTACTACCCAAGAACTATAAACACTCTCTGATGTATAGAAATCGGTGGTGGCCCCCTTTACAGACACTGATGGGAGCCAAGTTAAACGGTGCCCTGATTAACATGCAATGTCTGCCAAGGGTGCTACTTCGTACTAAATCTGCCAACATCCAGGACCGCCAAAGAGAATATCTATGCCTAAGCTACACTTATGATAAATCATTTTGAAAGGAATCAAGCAGTTAACATTGATTATTTGTAAGATGTGATTTGTTCACCAATAATATGCAAAGGAAATGTTAATGTGCTTTGCATAGCGCCTCCAAGTCTGTACTTCAATTGTTTCTAGCTCTACTCTATTTATGTTTATTATTACTGAGATTCAGTCAGTGTTTACATGGATTTTTCTTGGAATACTACATGCAGTGTGGTGTCAGCAGGAGATAGATGAGACATGCCTCTCAGATGGAAGCGCCTGTGCCAAATAAAGACTTGTGTTCACACTTCAGAGTTTTTCAGAGAACAAACCACGAAGATAATTCTGCCCAAAAGATTGTAAAACTGTTTATTTCTTAGGACACGATGGCAACATATTGTTTAAATGTCTCTCAGCCTTTTCACTGTTGACAGCACATCAATACTTAGACTTTATTATGAGGAAAACAAGAGAAAACCAAAGCCCATCATTTGCCTTCACTTCTCTTTAGAACTGGAGCTTGAAAAACTCACTCAACTACATTTCCCTCTGACTTCTCTAAATACCTCTTATTTTACTGCTTAACTAGTGTTCCTCTTATAAACAACTCTTGGAATTACAGCAACACTATGAGGTCACCATGACTCTCCAAACTGAAATCCATTGTACCCCTTCACTCGTTCACAGATGTTAAACGTGTAAAATTTTAGCCAAGTATGTCCTTTGCTTGGTGCAGGACAGACTTCTAAATTGTTAGAAGATGCAAAAAGGAACCAGCTTGCGATATACAAAAGTTCTTTTCACTTAATCTACTTATTTTAAAGCTCAAGGGTTGGTGCAGAAGTCCAGCATAGGACTGGACAAGAAGACCTCCAGTAAAAAATAGCCCTCGTGCAACACTTCCTCCTGACACAAATAGCCTTTCCTGCCCTATAAATAAATACTGCTGGACTTGGAAAGTGACTAGGCTCATTACGGGTTGAGGGCTGCTCATAAAGTCAGTTGAGTAGGGCAAAAATATATCCCTCTCTTCAGTCAGAATAGGCTAATTCATGCACACTAACACACACACACACGCACACACGCACACAGTGTACAAAGAGTCAAAGTCAAATAAAAGTATAGGTTACTCAGTTTCACTGATCGTTCTGTTCTCAAAAGACAAAATTTTATGCAACAATCTAAAACAGGAAATAGTGTACAACCCCACTCTACTTCTCAGCTGTGGCCATAAAACTGTCTGTCACTTCCATCATTTAAAAATTATGAGACAGAACTAAAAACAATTCTCACAAGTGCTTGCGAGCAATAACAGTTCGCGGAAGTGCACTGCAAATCAAGCAGGCCAATGCCAAAAGTCTCTCATGGAGGAAAAGTTCTCAAAGTTTTTTCAGGTGAACTGGGTCTAACCCTCCCTCCATCCATCTCCTAGCATGAATATTGTTCCAGTTGTTCAGCGAAGGCCAAACTAAACAACCCGTCTGGACCAAACTGGGGGTGGGGGACTGCCTTCCTGCCCTTCTCGCCCAAATAGGGTTTCTCCCCTCCTCACTGTCATCCCCAATCTCTCATCCTTTATCCGGCTCTTGTTCCTCATTAATCCTTCATCCTTGTCTCTCATCTCTTTACAACCTTTCTCACAACCTTTCAACTGAACTGCCCTCATCAAACTTATCTGCTTTCATCTATCTCTCTGGTGCTGCAATTTTTATCAGTGATTAGTTGTGACAGTGTGACAGCTTTACTTCACCGGTCTAATGAGTCATTCTAATCTGGAGGTACAGCCACCTTAAACTCACACTGATAAATATGTCTTAAACAAATTCTCATGAAAACAAATGCACAAAAAATACACAGTCATAGTTGAGTGAGCTTAGCTAAAAAACACAGTACAGGTCATACTGTGTTTTTTTTTTTTAAAAGGCCCTCCACCAGAGAGCGCAAAAAAGTAGTGTGTCGCCTCTCCATGTCCCGTTTATTACTTTCTTATTAAACCTACTGTGTCGGGCCAATCCAAAACACTCAGTTACAATGTTGGCAGCTGTGTTTTTTTTCTGTCGGTTGCGATTAGTGCTTCTCTCAATCGAGCCATTGTTATTTGTGTTTTCTTAGCTTAGCTCCCTTAGTAGAGCTAGCCAGCTAAATTTGTGTCAAGCGTCTGAGGCTGAATACAGCTAAGTTATGAACATGCAGTGCGGAGACCCTGCGAAGACCCTTTTAAACCCGGCACGAGAATATATGTTCGACTGGATGAGACAGTTGGAGGTTGCCGCCAGAGCAACATCGTCATATTCCAATTCAGAAGACAACTCCCTAATACACATAAAGCAGCTGACAAGCACCTATGCATCATCACCGATCTCCTCACACCCACACCAGACAAAAAACAAGCTCATGTAAAAAACACACGCCCACACATAAATGAGCATGCAAACACATGCAAAGGAATAAAGATCACACCCGCCTGCTTCTACCAGGCTCAGTGCTTCATGTACTTGCTGACGAGCAGGTTTCCTGGCTGTTTGTCTGTAGTTCATGCACACAGGCGATAAGGAATAAAGAGATCCCATGGGCAGTTCCTGTTTTAATTGGATCCATGTTTAAACAGGCTATAAGCCATTTTCCTCTGCCTTTCCCTGGATTAACAAGTCTGTGTTTTTAACATTCTTTTGGTTCTGTTTAGGGCTTAGCTATTTAACCTTTGTTTTCATTATCGATTATTTTGCTAGTCACTTTCTCAATTCATTAGTTGTTCCATAGAAAACTGAATACTAATGAAAAAAGCTTAGCACATTTTCCCAAAGCCCAATAGGACAAATGTCTCAAATGTCTTGTTTTCCCTGACCAACAGTCCAATACTCAAAGATGCTCCTACAAATCTTTATGTACTATAAAACAAAGAAAAGCAGCAGATCTTCCCACGAGAGAAGCTGGATTCAGAGAAAGTTTTTTTTTTATCAAACTGCTAGATGGAATCTAGTCCTAGGGTTACAGACTAAGGGGGACCCCAAGTAGATCCACCACAGAGGATTTTTTTCTTATCTGATTCATCATTTTGTCTATAAAATCTCAGAAAACTGTAGAAAATGTCCTTTCCCCTGTTCCAAAGTCCAAAGTGACAACTTCAAATGTCCTTAATCTCCAACCAGAGAGAAAAAAGCAACAACTCTTTATGTTGGAGGAGCTAGGACCAAAGAATTTGTGCCTTTTTTTGGTTAAAAATAAATTCAAATGACTGATTATGAAAAAAGGTTTCGGATTAATTTTCTGTCAATCGACTAACTGATAATCAACTGATAGTTTCAGCTCTAACCATAAACCATGGCTTACAACATGCAAGTGATTGGCCAGTCTCTTAAATGTGAATCTATACATTTTTCTTGAGAATGGGCTCCATATGTATTTTTACATCAGTGTTGACACTTTATGCAGTTTCCCTGGATGTTGATAGAGTCTGAATACACTGCATACTTAGATATGAAATACTAGAGGAAGTGTGAACAGGGTCTGAGTTATCCTTTGGACCAATGTACCATCTCCTGCTGACAACTGACAACACACACACAAAGATTGGCACCCTTCCTCCACCTCCTCTCCCAGATTAATGCTGGGGGTCCCTGAGGTTTAACTGTCACTCCCAGTACTAATACCCTTTCACTACACCCAGCCAGAACAAACCATTCCATGCCAAACCAAGTCAGACTGGGCCAAATCAAACAGAGCTGAGTGGAGATACTTGGGGCTCTGCTTCAGTTAAAAACAAACCTGCTATAAATGAAGGATTACTGCATTTTTGTGTTACCATATAATGATTTTTATTTCACTGCAGTATGGTTCAACTTTCATGGAAAAAGTAGGCTGTTACATTTTTCTCTAATGGCAATATCATCCAAGAAGTCGGGGGGGGAATATTTATGGTTTTCTGTTTTCAACCACACAGAGTGTTATTTAGAAATCTTCTCAGATGATCATCATGTGATTTCCTTTGCGGTGCTGCTCCAGTTGACAGAGCAAACGTATTTCATAACTTCTGATAAGAACGACTCCATTCCTCCCACATTTGCACCGCCAAATTCAGATTCTACATTTTAATGAGTGCCAGCAAACAGTAGATGTACAAGTTTAGTCTCCTGTGTCATGTAGCTTGGATGAACTAAAGCAATGAAACAGCTGTGTGGAGTGAAAGGAGCGTAATCCACACATCAATTAGACACAGAGAGACTGGAATGATTAGTGGTGTGTGTGTGTGTGTGTGTGTGTGTGTGTGTGTGTGTGTGTGTGTGTGTGTGTGTGTGAGCCTGTGAGTAATCCTGCTTAGTCTGGCAGCTGGGGGAGCAGATTTAAGTATTGTGACAGTATGAAGGGCTGGGTGAGGGTTTAATACAACAACTACCGTCAATTGCAGAATACACACATAATAATAGAGTGTGTGCAAACAACAGTACAGCAAGTGAGTAATGTGCTTGGTGGTAGAAGTAAGGGGCTGAGAGCAAGATAGCAGTCTAAGTAAATTAACTAATTTAGAGCAGCCCTGCTAAAACAGCAGGGACAGAGTCGTTAATGTGGTCTCAAAGGGTTGACGCACACTACAAGATTTAATTAAGATGCCTCAGACTAATTACACATGACTGTTTTTAGAATGGTTTTCTACATTTTAGAATATGATACTGTTTGTTAATTATTACAGAGAACCTCAATAACTTTCTTTTCTTCTCAACCAAAATGTGTTGACAAGAGTACTGAAAACTATTAAGAACCGAAAGCTGGATATGATTGTTTGTTCAGATTCAAAGTAAGGTTGCCACAGCACCAGAATTTGAACATTTAATACAAGAAAAAAAAAAATGATTTAAGTCAATATTTAATGGCCAAAACAAGATAATTCCTAGTTTGTTTTGTTTTGTTTTTATAACAAACCTGAACACAGTGATAGAACAGACAAAGCAACTGAAAACATGCCAACACATACAAAATTATTGGATAGCTCAAAATTTGAAAACTTTATATTTCTTTATTTTACTCAAAGTAAATATAAAAAATATTATTTTAGTATCAGTACCAAAACGCTAACGATATGGTCAATTTTGGTCTTCTTGTATTCAAACTACATTAACACAGATTGTGGCCCATATACTCTATCTGAATAAATGTGCAAAGAAAAAAAAATGTTCTATGTATTTTGTTGCAGGGTTAACTACTGAAGTTAGCATGCTAACCAGTTAGCCTGTCCTAAGGTTGTAGAGCTACAAGATCAGTTGATTAGTGAAATAGTCAATTGAAAAAAAATGTAAA
Organism: Spondyliosoma cantharus; assembly: GCA_900302685.1. Taxonomy (NCBI): domain Eukaryota; kingdom Metazoa; phylum Chordata; class Actinopteri; order Spariformes; family Sparidae; genus Spondyliosoma; species Spondyliosoma cantharus. The sequence continues at coordinate 528 of OMLP01013043.1, read as the reverse complement.
ATCTTTTGACTATTGTCATTTTTCAGGCAAAAAAATCAACAAAGATTTGCTGGTTCCAGCTTCTTAAATTTAAGGATTTACTGCTTTTCTTTGTCAGTTAGTTTGTAGTCTTTGTGTTTCGGACTTTTGGTTGGACAAAAGAAGCAATGCATCACTCGCAAATTAATCCATGTTGAAAATAATCATTACATGCAGCCCTTAAAGGTTGTGTGCATAACTCAGTTTTTACCAATCACACTGAAGTGAAACTGATTGACTTGAATTGTATGAAATCACATTAAATAAATAAAGTCTAGTTTGAGCACAAAAGAGAACGATTCTTACTGACACTGTCAGTGCACGTCACAGCAAAACCATTTCTGACAGCTGATTGTTCAGACATGGCTGAGGCAGAATGCTTGTAAGTCTCTCTGTGGCTGTTCGCCAACCCCATTCCCAGAAACCAGATTACACCGTCTGCTTGTCTTTAATACTGTTCACACACACACACACACACTTCTAATTCATTTCATTTTGACCTTGCATAAC
>OMLP01013042.1:20407-37908 GCA_900302685.1 Spondyliosoma cantharus | reverse complement strand
GAAATTTTAGTGAGTCATTGTGATTCGAGGACTAATTAGTAGATAATGAGTTACTAGAGAACAAGAGATTATATATATAATCTCTTGTTCTCTAGTAACTCATTATCTACTAATTAGTCCTCGAATCACAATGACTCACTAAAATTTCGTTAACTATAAAGTCATCTGCTGGTCCATTTCTTATTTGCTCCTTAGTAACTACTCAGGCTTAGAGCTCGTTGTAAAGTGCAAACAGTTAATCTACAGTAAAATAGAAACGATATAATTCATTTGTCCTCTCATGATGTAAAAATCTAAAAATATAGTCAGATTCATGTTCCCTGGAGGCGATTAGAACAGATTTCCTGGTGTGAATGTCCTCAATTTTTGCATGTTCTCTCTGTCAAACGGAAAACTGGAGGAGGTGGAACGGAGGTGAAGGCAGGAGAGATGGATTTGGTAGCATTCAGCACCGGCTAGTGGCATCATAACCATCTCACTGGACACAGCGCTGCACATTTTGCGGTATTTCTGCCTTCCTCAGGGACAGATGATATATGACCACGAGCAGGGTTCAAACCAACCAACCAGCAAGCAAGACGACCCATCATTTCACCTTCGAAGCCAATTTAAAAAGTAAAAGTTGAAACACTTGTTCTAAAAATGCAATGAACTGTGGAGATGTGAGGAGCAATGCACACATTTTGGGTGCACTTTTACCCTATTAAGAGCAGAAACACATCTTTATAAACCTACTGTACGATGTTTCTTTAAACTCCAAAGCTGTTCCAAGCCTGATGTAGCCTTTGAGCTCATTTCTTCTTTCCCGTGCCAAAAACAGCTCTCATTTATCCTGCAATACTGGCCCCACGGGCTGTTAGCAGACTGAGTATTATTATAGCCAGTGAAGTATGTTCGATAGCAGAGCTGCACAAATGTGTGAAGAGCATCTGTCTCCAGCTAAATCCTAGCACTGTGTTTGCAGTCCCTCAATAGCAGCTCAGGAAAATATTGTTTTATCTGCTCGATGCTTCACGATTTCATTTCAGTTCACGTTTTTAAGCAAACCTTGGGCAAACTTCCAGCCATGTGTGCGTGTTTTTAACGAGACCACAGGACAATTACAGCAATTTGTGGTGACCAAAACAGTAATTTCAAGTCACAACATTATCTTTTCCTGACCCTTACCCCTAAGTGCTTAGAGCCTTAACTAGTGCTGTGCGATATGGACAAAATTTTATATCTTGATATAGCTAATTGTATATCCTGATAACGATATATATCCCAACATTATTTTCGTCTTCCATTGCGCTCTCCTTCGTCTCTGCCATGCTGCTTTGCCTCTGTTCACTCCCGAGCGACGAGTGACCAGTGCCGTAAACGAGTCCAGGTGACGTAAAAATGCTACCACAAAGCAGTAGCGTTGCTGCAGTTACATTCGCTTTCATACAATGAACTTGTTTTGAACTCAAAATTTGGATATCCAACGGCCATTCCGACGTTGAGTTGTGTTTTACACGGCGTATTAAATCACAACCGTAGTGTACATTAATGTTAATGTAGCAACAGTGCTAAACGAGTAGCCTACACGTTAAAATTATGATGTAAACAACAGAGGGTTATAACCTACGGTAGACATTTTTAGATCGCTCTACGATATATATCGTAATATCGCACAGCTCTAGCCTTAACCTAACCAGACCATAACACAGTGTTTTTATATTTAACCAAAAGAAAATCAAAGTTGCAACGTGTCTTGTGGATTACAGAAACGTACATTGCCAGCATTTGTTCTGGAAAATGGGTTGAATAATGAGAAGCAGAAATATGAACAGCAAAACAACTAATGCACGCGAGAACTAGAAATTATAAAAGCAAAATGACAAAAATAGATTTAAAATAAAACAATTAAACATTAAAGACACTTACAAATGAAATAGATAAGAAGCAATAAAACATGAGCAAATAAGTAACATCAAAGTCGGATAACAAGAACGGTTCAGCAAACAAAAGGAATTCATCTTTATTCATGTAGAGCACACATAACACACAACATCAAATATGATCTTATTGATGTAATAACCTCACCGTCCTCATCAGAAAAACAACCTCAAAGGTTGACTGTGACAGCAGCTTATTATCAATACTGATGATGATTGTTGTTCAGCGGCAACCTGCAGGCAAAGGAGGACGTCAGGGAAAGCAGTATAAATGGTGAAGGTTTGCATTTGGAGTGGGTTTGGCCAGACAGATGGGATATACAAGCACAGGACTTTCACCCAGGAGACTGCTAACGTCGTTATGTTACGCCACGTACGTAAAAAAACAGTTCGTTCGTAACTAAATTTACAAAGGCAATGTGGTTACTTTCCTAGACATCTTCAAGTAGCTTTCTTGCCTAACGCTGCTTCATGGTCATTTTTGTATTGTGTCACCTTTTTGAAAATGGTCAAGCCCTGTTTGTGTAGAAGATAAGAGTTGAACACACTTCAACACATTTTCACATGCTGGGTTTAAAAAAGGTCAGAAGAACAGAGCAAAACCGTAATTATCATTTTCAGCCCCTCAGCAGTGGGTCCCAGACGATGAGGCGATATGACAAATGTCAACAAGGGTTAATCTTTCATCAACTTAATTGAAGCTAGATTTTCTTATTTTTATCACCATCTCATCATCTACTCTTTTAGAAGATTATATGTCATATTTCATGACCTTATATCACATTAGTCAGTCGTATTGAGGGTAACAAACCTTAAAGCTGCATTGCCTCCAGGGACTCCATGAAACAGTAAGACTTTAAATATTGACCAATGTTTAGATTTGATGCATTAGGGCAGTGCTTTACAGTTATATTTATACAAAGCAGCATAAATGTTATGCAACAGTGACTTACAGTGCATCTTAATATGACTCATCCTCAACATGTCATCGTTCAGCAGGAGTAACCGATCTTCCACAGTGAACCTAACCTCTGACGATATGCAAAGGTCTCATTTGCTGATACCTCAAGGCCATCGGGACCCCCGGATCTGTGAGCATCTGTCAGTAATTATGGAGGATAGGAGGAGAAAAAAAAACAATGAAAAGTCAAAAGTCATTACAGCAGCAAGGAAACAATTTGCACAGTTTTTGCTGCAGACTGAAACAAAATAATGAATGAGCTCATTTCTGCTCCGGGTTTCTGCTTCCTTTGAACATCTGTGCAGGTCAATTACTCAGAGCTCAAGTTATTCAAGTTAAAGAAATGGAAAAAGTATCCATATATATACATATGTATACAGATATTTTATTAATCCTAGTTGTTTTGAATGTTGTGTATCGTCTCTTTTCTTTACTTGATTGCAACTTCGAACATGAGCCAGAGTGAACACGCAGCAAGTTTAGCCTTTAGCGAGAGACTGGAGAAATTATCGTAATGTTAATTAGAAAACTTTGTTTCGGTGTGACAGCTCAACATTTGCATCTCCTGGCACCACGACGTCATTACTTCATTTGTCTTCCGTGGCGCGGTTGATTTGACATCCCCGCTAGTCGATGGGGCTCGGAAGTAAAAAGCTTCCACCTGGCCAATGTACAGTGTTACAGCGTCCTCCGTGTCCCCTCGAGGGGAGGGAAATCTTTTAAATCTTTTCTTCACCTAGTGCAGGCTGGGAGGGGGAGGCAGCTCCGAATGGAATAAGCTGGTATGAAAGATTGATTGAATGAAGGAGGAAGAATCTGTGAAATGAGATGAAGGAAAGAAACTTTTACATTATCACAATCGGCCTGGAGGAAAGTGAGTTAGCATTGAATAATCTGCAGTATACAAACAGCATTATTGATCTGAAATGTAGATTATTTTAGAATTAGATTAAGCAAAGGTCCCAACTGTCATTACACAGGTTGACTATTGAACTGAGACTGAACTAATCAGATTGAATCTTAATTGAAAAGCACCTGAACATACACAATTGGTGTCGCACTACAGGAACCTACATTATTATAGGCACGCACAGTAACGTTTTTACATGTTGTGTGTCCACATGTGTTCCATGTGGGTTCTTTTCATTGTGATATTCGAGTCAATGTACTAAATTACCTTCAAATGCACAATTAAGACATCTACAGTTGAACTAAACATTTTTTAAAAATAACTGTAATGTGACAAGACAAGGCTAAACGGTTTATATATTGCTTTTTTCTAAATGTATTAAATAGAGCATATAGTGTTGCCTGACTTGTAATCTCTGTCTGTCTGGAAAGAGACAGAACTTTCACAATATATATTTCTACAAAAATGAAAATGAGCAACAGTGAAAAAAACAACAACATATCTGTTGACTAAGCTGCTCTAAAAGAAAATCCAGTGGCTACAAATAAAGTCTGCAGCCATGCTAGCAGCTCTTTCTCAGGTCAGTTATGTGTGAGAAGCAGATTTCGAATCTTTTATTTACTCTCGACCACTTCATCGTGTTGTGCAGCACAAAAACAAAGCCACGATACAAAAGTAAACAACTAGAAGAGATTCCCAGCACAGGTCAAGTTATTACAGGAAGAGGCAAAACATGACTCAAAAAGGTTCAGATACTTTCTTTGGTTTATCAGTCTGGAATTAGAGTATAAGTTTAGACATAGACGGATGACTGCAAGTGTTTTGGCAGATATTATGTATTATCAACGATACTTGTGTTTTTTACAACCCCCCCCGGCAATTATCATCACATGAAATACAAAATCTTTTGTTCCTTGTTCCTTTCCTTTGTATCTTCCTGTTATCAGCAGACGTACAACCCTTTTAATGGGATTAAAAATAGACGAACTCCTTCTGTCAAATAGAAAATATCTGTCAGAATGGACTGTAAACATGGTTAAAAGCAGGCCTAGAATAGCTTATGAGCACCCAATACACACAAAGACTTGGCCTTACTTTTCTCTATCTCACGCACACAGTTTCCCACAAGAAACCTTCACCTTTTTCCTGCATTTCTAGCAAATATTATTGTTTTTCCAATTACATGGGCAGATTTCAGACTTTAATAATATTCCCGTCACAGACAAATATCACATCGCACCTGAGGAGAATATTAGTTGCTCAGACATTTCTCAATACAAGACTGAGAGTACTAAACTCAATAACATCTCACCGGGAACAAATCTTAAAATGCCAATAAAAGAAATAATATTGCTGACATAAAAAATTGCTGAGTGAAGTTTGTAAAGAATGAGGAACACAGACCTCAGTCGGTTATGAGTCATTCATCCTGTCCTCTGTCCTCCTCCCTTCGCTGTCGCTGAGGCGATTAACTGTCTGGAGGAGGAGCTGCTTTGCGAGAACGATGCCAAACTTTACAATTCATGGCAAACTGAACGAAACACTCGGGAGACCTACGGGCAGCTTTTTTGTTTTAGCTTGTTTGTTGTAGCTGAGCTAGCTTGAATGAGACTGCAGACAGAGCAGATCGAAAAAAACATCGCATCTGGTGGAGAAGTCCGGACATCTCCAAATCAAATATTCTAAACCAAAACGTGATCTTTTCCAAATCCAAGTGTTTTTTTGTGCTTAAGCCTAACCACAGCACAAGCACAGTGCTGTCTCGATATAAAATGGACAACCCAACCTAAAAAATAAAAACTGAAAACATACAGTTATTCTGGAGATTGGTTGCGGTAGAACTACATGTTTGATTTAATCTACCCTCTGCTGTAATCATCTGCACACATCTGTCCAGAGAGGATTTGCAGAGCGGTGGTTTTATAAACGGACGTTCGTCTGTGCTGGCAAACATCCCGCTGAGGAGTCGCTGAATCTGAACTACCTCCAGCACCTTGCCTCTGTAACTGGACCTCTTGACCCCCGGTGCAGAGGAGCCGGCGAAAGAGGCTTTCGGCACAGGAATCAATACATCGCATTCATATCCCGATGCAATCCCCTCCTTTCCTCCACACAGACTAATAATCTGCTGAGCTTAACGAAAACACTCGCCGCATCTAAACAGACACAAATCTTACAGTCGTCGTGAGTATTTCAAGTGTTTATCCACAGAGAAGGATTATGCAGATTTAGGGGAAGATTACAGTAAAAGTCTGTGGCTGTGCTCACCAACAATCAGCATCCCATATGACTCGTGCTATCTTTAGAGCAGATACAGAAATGTGGCGTCTATAGCACAAACATTTTGATGCTTTGGTCAGCACAGCTCCATAAAAGGTAAGTCCCACCGTCCTACAATATCTCCACGCCACATATTCTCAAAATAAACGCAGCGCAGCAGAGACTGTGTTTAACCATCTCCCTCCTAATTGCTGCTTTCTTCATGACAGACTCATCTTCTTGATATTTTTTAAGCCAAGAACCAGGACTCAACTGTCTGAAACAAATTGATCCTGTTCTGACAGGGGGAATAATTGATCTAGTTGTTTATTAATGTTCAACATTGATAGTGACGTTCACAGTTTGCTGTTAATTTGCAGCCTTTGCGAGGACATGTGGGAGGCCGGTGGAGAATACTTCACAGCTTTGCCTGAACCCACAGGCCTGAACGGACAGATGGACGCCATAACATGTTTGCGCTTCGTTTTCGCCCGCGCATAAATCTGAGAGGGTCATAGAGGAGTCTTGGTTCTAATTAAAGTTCGGTCCTTGACGTTATGTAAGCAGAGTGATTTGGAATTCAAAACTGGGATTGAAAAAAATGCAAGAAGAAGAAATGCAATTACTGTTATGGGCAAAAAGTCACTCAAAGTCTGTCCAAAGTGCTGCTCTGCTTGTTTATATCCTTGGGTCATTACAGTGTGCTCGCACCCACAAACCCTCCTCATTTTGGTTTAATCAAACCTCACCATGCTTGTTTTTCTCACACGTAATTACATATTCTTCATAATTAAAACGGGAACACCTTGTTATGCCCAACTTGTTCAGGTGCATACAAAAGAAGTGAGGTCCACACAGCAAACATTAGGCAAACAAGAAATGTATTGCATATCGACTGCCAGTTGTTTTAGGTCAATCCCTCAATAGGGTAGCGGGACTTTCTTCCTTTTTCCAACCTGTGACTGTGTTTTGTTCGTGATTTATTTTCTAAATCGCCAGTACGAGTAATAGAGGTCATGACTACTTGATGCCTGGTGACACATCAGCTCTCTGTGTGTGAATTGTGTGGCGTGAATAAGCATCTGCCCACAGAGTGACCCCTGGTAACACGAGGCAGAGCGGCAGAGATGGAAAATGCGTAGACTCAGAGGAGAGAGCAGCTACTTCAGGCTGCAGGTTTTCACTGCAGGATTCATGCAGTATACGTAAGTATAAGAAATTGAGTGTGTTGTTCTGCCGTGGTGAGTTCTAGAGTTCCGCTTCTGAGGAGGTAGTAATGCATTTTTGTTTTATTGGGAAAAATACTCTACCATCCCAGAAGTCGAAATCAAACCCACAGAGAAGAACCCTGATGACAAATTGTGCCTCACAAGCTGTGTTCTGCAGTCTGAGTCATTCATTCAAACACTGATCTGTCATTGACTGCATTGAAATGTATTGGATTTTCCTCCAAAACTTGTGTGTGTTACAGAATTTGAATGCACGTCTCTTTGATTCAACATATTAATCAGTGTGTTGAATATTCCAAACACACCAGCATGTCTTGTTTGTTTGCCAAAAGGACACACACATCTGCCAAAGACTGGTCCTTTATCATCCTGTAGGGGTTTGGATAAGCAAGGACTTGCCATCAAGGAGTGAATGCATCAACCAAAAATCTTTGACTTGCATGGACTGCTGCAATAATCACGACGACAGCAAAGCAAGAAGTCAGGTAACGTTGATATAGAGCTACATCGTCCGCGTAGAGACGAGGTCAGGGTGGATCGAAAAGTCAACAAACACGGGAGATCAGTATTCACTTCTTAATACCTACTGACAGTTAAAGTTGGTCTCTATAACCATGACTTTGGTCATTCCTTAAAGGTCCATTTTGTTTGAAAGTTAATTTTTGAGTCTCATTCCCAACTCGTCAAATAAGGACACTCTGGATTTGTAGGTTGGGTCGGCGGTCATCTCAAAGCGGCAGTATTTGATGAGTTTGGGATGAGTGAACCTTTGATCTTAACCATGTAGTTGTTATTCAAACAATGACAACTTTAACTTTATTAAAGCAGTTCTAACCCAAACCATGACCTTTCCCCAAACCTAACTAAGTCATTTTTGTCCTAAACCAAAGCAAACACATTTCAACATGGATTTGAATTGGTTTAGACAGACACAGACAAAAAAAGGCATCAGATTAGAAAACTCTTATATGTAGTTATCAAAGTGGCAGTTCATTTTGTTGTTTAAGCTGAAGGACCTGTTCTCATTAACTATTCAATTTTCAACTTATTATTTCCCACTGTTTCCTTAAAATTACTTTTCTATACGTCTAGATTGTGTGTCCAATTTCATTTTGATGGCAAACACAATTGCTGCCTGCATGATGTCCACAGACAACATTATGTCAGGTAATAAAGTGGTTTAAAACACTTATATCTTTTTGCAGACATAGTCACGATCAACATATTGTGCAACCTGCCGCAGACGATAATTAGTAAGGCTTTTAACATGGAGCTGCCGTTGCAAACTAGAATAAACATAATTTCCATGAAATTGCATGATTTGCATGATGGTCTGTCATTGTGTTTCAAGGCCATTTCCACACGGCCAGTCGGGGACAACCAAGGACATTATATTACATCTGGACACAGCGTTGGAGGCAGTGCTCCATTTATTCCTATGAAAGCTGCTCAGTGGTGTTTTGAAGCCAAAAAAGCTCAACTTCCTGGATCTTACATGTTGTGCGGCCTGTAGAGCGGGCGCACCCGAGACCTCCGCCGACTGAGCTGTTATCCATCATTTTACAGCTTTCACAATATTATATAGTTTCAATAGTTATTGAACTCAAGAAATAATCAGCAGGTTTTAATCATATATAAACATAATTTAAGATATATACGTTAAGGGTTAGACAGAAAACATCAATATCTGTGAAAAAAACTACTCAAATGAATTACATTTTTCATATTTCCTGTTCACATACATATAGGTGAATGTAACAGAAATCCCCTTTAAACCACATCCATACTGTACTGTCGGTGTTTAGGTGATCCACCTTGAGGCGCGAGGCCACACTGTTTTTGATCGATGGCCCACAGGAACAGCCGATCATTTCCAAAAATGCTGAATGTGCACTGTGAGTGAGCGAGACATTTACAATCAATGGCCCAAGGAATGGGCTGCACACAGGCGGTCCTCTACATCAACAACAGAGAGAGGAGGAAAGTTGGAGAATTTAGGGGTCTATGTGGTGAAAAAGTTGGAGATGGAGGCAGGAATGATAGTGGGTGTGAAAAGAGGCCAGAAAATGATGATGATATATGTGTCCTGATGTAAACTAATGACTAATGTAACACTTTATATTTTACGGTGAGTGGTTTCAACTGAAGTTACATATGTTACGTAGATATTTAAATCAAGTAACAATGTTAGACTAAACCTAACCAAGCAGTTTTCTTGCCTAAACCCAACACTACCTACGCAACGTTTCCTCCATTACATTTGTATGTACGTAACCAAGTATTTTTCTTGCTTGAAGCCAACCAAACTTACACTGAATGACAAACATCCGGTATGCCTGGCTGGTATGCTGCAGTGGTCATGTTGTTTTGGGAGTCACTGGCACCTATTTTTGTAGTTTCACAGGGCCTAAAAGTAATATAATTATATTGTGAGTTAATTATGAGATCTGGAATGTGCGGACATTGTGGAGGAGGTCATTTCTTTAAACGTGGCTTGTCTACAAGTGGTGTGATTGTGGAGTTTCATGATGTAATAAACTAGGCAATAAAGAGGTGCCATTTAACACAAAAATAGAATATGTAACACGTTTTGCTTTTTAAAAACATCAGTGAAAAATCGTCTTTTCAGTCTGTGTGCTGAGTTGAAAACCACTGTTCTTGTATGAATATAATGCCATACTAGATTTAAAAAAAATAAAATTCCAGGGACAGATCAGAAACCCACTGGAGCCTGATTTTACACATAGAAAACAGCAACACCATAGAAATATTTCACAGCTGCAGATGTGCCCTCTGCACTGAACGATTGGGCCCTTGGTCTTAAAGCTTGTTTAGCATGAGCAGAATTTATGAAAGCCCCCTGCAGACCCAGCTATGTTTGCAGTGCAAGCGTCTCGGCCCCTCTGCGTGTCCTCCACGGTACATTTAAACTCCTCGCTGTGGTCTTTCACCAACGTGCAGTGTGGAACCGCTGCCTTTTTGATGGATGCCCGCGACTTAATGAGAAGTGAGAGCTGTCAATAGACAGGATCAATAGGCACGTCGATGCATATCTCAGCAGCTCCACTTCACAGACCTCGTACACTCCATCCAGAGCCCCGCAGCGCTACCCCCACCATGCACACACAGATGCACACACACGTACAACTCCCAGTTGACTTGGCCTTGATTGCTGTATAGCTGAATACATGAATCAACGTATATGATTCATAATACAATACAGCCAACGCACCAAGTGTTCACAGCTGGTATTCACAATCACTTCTCCGCATATCAGGAATGTCTATATTTAATGAGGAGGTGTTGTAATTAACTTTCAACCACTTCTACATAGGAGTAAGTAAAAGTCATACTCTGTATATATATTTGTGGATATATTGGTATTTTTAGCCAATCCAAAACCACTGTGGGGGCCACGTGTTTATCTGCTCTGTCATTAGCTGCAATCGTTAGCTTTTTTAGCTAACCAACTTAATAATTACACTAATAACAGAGGGTTACTTCACTCTTTCAGTGGCTGCACGGGGAATATCTTTGGTGCGGCACGCAACTTTGCATTTTGACAGTACCACTATAATTAAATGATTAAAGAAGTGCCATTTGACAGGTTAAATATTGTAAAACTACGTGTTCCAAGTGTGATCAGCATGTAAAACATCTTTCTCTTATTATTAATTCATGTTTGTTTTGCGTTGCATTCTACTTGGGAAGGAGAACTTGGCTGGCCACGTTTGCACAAATTCCCAATGGACGTTACTTGTTATTCATGCCATTCAGCAGCTGAGTGATATTGGCAGCACATTTGGGGATATGTTAGCACTATAGACAGGACAGGTACCGTATATAACTTGTTAGTTACGTCTCTGTTGGCTCTAGGTGTGTTGATGGAAAATGTTCAGTTGTCAAAACTCATGGCAATTATAGGAAAGCCAGTCAGTCGGTCAAAAATACACATCCACTAGAGAATACCAACATGGGGGGCTTTAACTGCAGAGAAAACACATAAAAGTTTAGTCCCTTCTGTCTAACAATCACCAATTTGGTCCAACACATACACAGATAAATAGTCACAACCCTGGACGAGCTGTTAATATATGTGACCTACTGTAACACACGGTGTCTTTGATGCATTTGGCATCAGGTGTGAATCACGCCGTTGATGAGGATGTCAGCGCTGAAAACAGATGGTTAGAAAATCGTGAAAACATCACAGTCATTTATAGTTACGGACGCCTCCTCCACACTACGCAGAGAATTAAACTCGGCTCTTTGGCATTCATCACATTTATTGTTTAATCATTTCGAGAAACAAAGAGGAAACATTACTGTGATTAGCAATTACCGAACACAGACAGAGCGAGAGAGACAAGGTTTTTTTTCCACAAAGGATGAAACTAATTACAAATAGCTCTCTGTGACCTGTAGAATTTTATTTTATTACACTTTAGAAAGCTGCTAATGGCTTCACACTCTCAGAAAACTGCTTCTCCTTTTATGCAGGCCATGAAGGTCGAAGGAAAAGCGTCACGGAGAAGCAGCTATTTTTATCAAATACGTGTGTTTTCACTTTAGCTCGTGAAGTGCCCTTATTTCTATTGAATTAGAGGATTTTATTGATTTTCATTTCAACATGCATAGTAATTGTTTTTTTTTCTTGTCGAGTACACGCGACATCCGCATCCACAACAAGACGCGGACAAAAGAAACATAACATAAAAGCCGATCTTATACAAAAAAAGACACTCTGCACAATTGTATTGCCTCTTGGAGAAAATGAAAGCTAACAAAAACATCTCTTACTCAAAAGCTTATATAAGGAAAGGATTCATCTTTTCAGCGATATCCCTTCCAATTGAGAGCAAAACAAATATTTTATAATATTTTCATTGCTACTTTACTTCAATGTGTAAACAGGTGCAGTTTTAACATTTTATTGAAATGTTTCATAAGTCTCAGCAGTCAAACATGCCACCGTTTCTTGATTACTGCTCTCTGTATTAAACCAGTGCCACATAAAAATGCTTCTCACGCGGCTGCCTAAAATAATTACGTCTGTCTGAAAGGGGGAACAACAGGACAAGTCTCAGGGGTGTTATGATGACATTTCTTGTAACGAACAGTACTGTCATGTCTCAGCTACCCCTCGTTCTACACGGGCAGGGAAGTGTCACACAGAAGTGCAGATCGGAGAAGACGGGAGCCTTAACATATTTTAAGACCTCGTGTGCGCAGCATCCACGTCACTGTATAAAAGGGTCAGCGTACTGAGTGCTTGCAGATGTTGGAATGGCGTTTTAAACCCCTTCTCCCCACCTTTCTGATATTTAAATTGGGGAGACTGCATCTGATCATTCTGCAACTTTCTGAAACCGACACTGCAACCTTCACTCCCACTTCACACATGATTAGGTGGGTGGGTGGAGGTGGAAAGCACGCTGAAATCACTCCTACCTTGTGACATTTTCTGTATATAATAGGGCTGGGATGTGTCTGACGAATTGGCATATGACGATGTCCACAGTGAAACGTTGATTTCGGGGGATGTGAGTTTGAGTTAGTGTGTCCACAAAGCGGGACTGGCTCATTAGCTCACCACTGGAGTCCCCGCTATTTCCCTCTGTCGCAATGAAGGCTACCTCTAACTGTCTCACCCAACAGAGAAAACTGTCTCCCGTTACCACCGACACACATTGCCATGTCAGGTTAAAAAGGGTCTTCATCTCCACACCACTTCTTCAGCCTTAGAAACATGTAACAAAGTTACCTGGCTAGCTGTACGGATGAAGCTAAGTCTAGAAAACACAAATAACAATGGCACAGTGTAGAGAAACACGCTAACAGCAACCTGCAGAAATGAAGCACTGCTGCCACAAATGTTACAGAGCGTCTCGGGTTCAAAACTGGGCAGCATTAATTGGAAAACCATAAAGAGCCAATGTTCAGGTTGGCCCCACGGGACCTTTTTTTAAAAAAAATGGTATAGACGAACACTATTTTGAGCCTGCTTGTATTGTTTGTCAATTTAAAAGATAATTTTACATCTTGAGAAAGTCACAGTTTGCCATAAAACCAATGAAATATAAGACTGAATATACGTCATTATAAAGATTACACAGCCAACAGTTGCATTAGTGACCCTGTGTCGTTGAACGCTCACCAAAACCCGTAACTTAAACACTGCAGAGCTGCTCCTGTAAATTAGCTTGCTCACAAAAATGAGGAACTCTCCTTCCACATAACTGCAGTTGTCACTACAACAAGATTTATTGTGATTTTAATCTTTTATGGCGCCTTTTCTGTGCCGAGTTGGCGGCCATGTTGGTGTCGGTGACGCGTGCTGGTGACGATGTAGCTCACCGAACACAAGACTATATGATATTTTACTTTGATTAGAACAAACTGCGACTTTATTGACTTGAAAATGTGTAGTTCATGCAACAACTCAAATGGGATCAAAACAATCTTTTACCATTTTTTTCCCATTCAGTACTGTACTGTACAAAGTTTATCTGAAATATGGTCCAATGGGGCGTGACTTCGATACTCTACACCAGTTACATCCAGACACACTGGCTCCACTTCAATGTCTTCTATATTTTTATCTCTCTCAGGGTGCACGTATTCAGTCCCTTGTGTACAGATGGGTGCACATTGTCGCTGACACCAGACGGATGGAGGTGGTGATACGGTCTTCAGGGTGTGAAGTGAATCACTTGCTGCTCAGTTGCGTCCACGTTATCCTCACATTCATCGGCAGCAGTCACACCAGAGTGAGTGGTGACCTTTCTAAAGGTTGTACAGTACACAGTGCTTGAGATTAAACAAAAAGGCTAAATATGTAATCTGTTAGCGGCTGTGTTTTGAGTCAAACATCACCACACGAATCAGAAACAAACTTGGAAAAAATTGAAACGCAAATGAGATTAGCACAATTCATCACGGCTGCACCGCAATCATTGATTTTTTATGTAGCCGCTCAGTAATTAATGCTCTGCTACACATGCTTTGAGAGTCAATGTGTGTTTGTTGGAGTCGGTTCATGGTTCATCACAAAACGAATCACCCAGTCTGAGGAATTAACGTGATAAATCACCCTGATGCTGGACTGCGAGGCTGCAGGCTGTTTTTTCCAATCTGCATCTGATAACATACGGCTGGAGTAGCACTGATTTGACTTTATGTTTTATAATATAGGCACTGAGGCTAATGCCGCTGCGCGTTGGGCCAAGAGAATAAGTGATCAGCCTGAAAAGCTTTTGTGTTGCCACATTATTAACATGGTTTCATCAACACCTCTGTTAATGTACTGGAGTTCTGAGGGTATTATCAGGACTCTGAAACATATTAATTAATTCTCCGACATTGTGCAGCCGAGGATGTTAATGGCCCCATTTCATCAGATCAGTTACCCAGGACGGGATTAATGCAGTTTTGTTCCAAAATGTCCTCAAATGGGTAAAGGGCTATTAAATCAGGATTCCCAAAAGGACGACACCGCCACCAACGAGCTAGATCCTTCAATGATGCTCTCTAGTTATTGTTGAAAATAATGTACTTGTGTAGAGTTGTTTTCTCAGCACTCAGGCCCATTTTGTAGCTTGTGATGTGGCTCCAAGTGGCAGTGTTGGTCTTGGTCAAGACTAAGATATCTCAATCATTATATTGGATTACTTTGTAGAGGCCCCCAGATGCCGACTGGCTTGGTAATCCTCTGACTTTCCCAATGTTTTAGTGAAATGTCTCAGCAGCAGTCGGATGACTTGTCATGACGTTTGGTACCAGATATCCACCATGCCCAGCGGATGAATCCTAATGACGTCGGTGACCAACCTGCTTTTCCTCTAGTGCCACCAGCGTAATCTTAAAACTGTCCAAAGAGATATTTTTACCACCCTTTGTTCAACTCATTTTTCCCATGGGCAGTGTTATGTGACTCACACTTGGTGCACTTGGATCCAACGGACACGAAACTCTTCCCACTTACAACATGGTCTCAATTCCCAACTGGTAAAACACGGCAGGTTGGTCAGTGCCTTTAAGTTTTTAACTATGATGCTCTGCCTACTCGATGGCTTTTCACTTATGTTGTGACAATGCTGTGCTTGTGTTCTGGTTAGATTTAGTGAAGAAGAAAACACTCGGTAAGTTTCCTCAAACTTGCTAAAGATGGAACACACTACAGCGCTGTCGCTGTACCATTAAGCTACAGGATGTTTCTCTTGTGTCCTCTGGCTGTGCTCCCATCAATACTTAAAAACACATAATGAAGCAAACCCAATGATCCATCTCACGATACGGAACATTTTAGTTCAATTCCAGAAACATGCATCGCTGGAAACTGACATTTCCAAGTGTGACTTTAGTCATTTCCTCTCATTCATTAGAAGGCTGCTTCTGGGAAACGGCAGGGCACTGGACAGGCAAATATTAATAAATATATACCAGGCAGAGGTGCTGGAAGTGCATTTCTATTAAGTCCTGCTAGCAGCACCTACATTATCAGAGCTCTAGAGCTCTAGATCCATACTCGGCTTTACAACCACTAAAATCAGCGCTGAGTGATAGAAGTTCATTGATTGCCATATGGAAAGACAGAGTGCAGTACATGTGGATTAAATGAATCATTTTAACTGGTAAACGCAACAGAAGTCAGAGACAGCTCTTACCTAACTCGCACTAATTACAAAGTACCCCGAGCTACATCTTAATGAAGGAGCCAGTGTCATACAAATAACCTCCGAGTTGTCATACGAAGTTTGACCATGAACAAGCCTTTTCTCTCCAGCACAGAAATGCTTTGATCCTGAAACCTCTGCAAAAATGACAGGCTCATTAAACACACACTTTGTATGCAGCTGCTCACCCAGAACAATATGTTAATAATAATAATAATAATAATAATGATAATAATTCAGTAGAAATGAGTTACAGGCTGCCATGTGCTCATTAGTAGTCTAAAACATATTTTAAATCGAGTCTTTCACATTACAGCCAGTTGGCAGGATAAAATGTTGTTTAAGTTTTGCGCAGCACTGCAAAGTTCACATTTGAATGCTTCATATGCCATACTCCACAACTTGTGTCACATTCACATTACATATTTATGACCTGACTGTCAAACCATCCCCGGCTGGGTTTGTGGTGACCAAAACAGGTGTTTTAAGCCAAATCATGATATTTTCCTAACCTTAACAAACTGGTTTTCATGTCTAAAGCTAGCCAGAGCACAGGGTTGTCTCATTTTTCTATATTATGTCAACATGAAATAGAAAATTGACCCTGAAGAAATGTAAAGTTGCTACATACTGAAAAGAAAGGTCATCAGCAACATTTATTATGCCGATGCTGGAGCAACCGGTAAAATGTCCACTAAAACCTTTCTAGGGGGAGATTTTCTTTTTTTCCTCCTCATTAGCCTCGGCACAGGATGGAGCTTTCATGGAGCTTTTCATTGAATGTTGTACTTCAGTGTCAGCAGGGTTTGAACCGGATCTGTGCACACGATCCAAGACCCAACCTGCTGCCTTTGTGACTCTCCCCGCAGGGCTGTCAGGCCAAAACCCAATTTGATTCCCATTTCTGTCATTTGTAACCCTCCTACATCCTCATAATCCTCCGTGTGAGCTCTGTATATGACATTGATATATCAGACTGAACTGCTTCAGTCACATCGAGACAAATTACAATCACGGTATTAGGAAATGTACATCATCTAGATGACTTTCTCCTGACCTCGGGTTTGTCTCAGCCAGCTGAGTCAGAACAGCTACAAGTCACGTAGGGACTGAGGAGGAAAAGGCACCGGCACTTTAAGATTACACAAGTGGCAATTTAGCAAAAGCAGAATTAAATAAGACGTAGAATTAAGGATATATAACATCTATTTTCTTTGTTCCCTCTGGGCTACTTGGTGCAGCCTTGTGATATAAGCTCTGGTAAATATCTTGTATTCTCTAAGGTGTTTTGAGAGCAAACTGGTGGATGATGGATGCATTTAAATTAAGAGGAGATTACAAAGAAAGATATTCATAGAGGGGCTGTGTTTAAAATGGATTTCAGGGGTTGCTGGTCATTTTGAGATAATCATCAGGATATTTACAGCAAGAGGAATAACAGAGGTTTCCTGTTAAATTATTCATACCATGCACTCTATACTGTATGTATTTATGCTAAATCAGACAAAACGTACAGCTGGAAAGACGGACTGTCAGATTGGAAGGATC
>OMLP01013042.1:0-10634 GCA_900302685.1 Spondyliosoma cantharus | reverse complement strand
GTGTGCAATCCAGCTATTATCGATCAAGCCTGTGTTGTTTTCTTTCTGCAAATAAATAAACTCTTCATTCATTCATTATGCTTAAACTGTTTCCTTGTCAGCTCAGATGTATTCTAGCAGCTTATTTTGGCATAAAGTAGGCAACACATGTTTCTCTGATCTCTCACCGAGATGTTCGCACTTCTACCAGCAGGCTGGACTCACTTGCCCTCCTATTCTTAAACTATGACGAACAAACCCAAACACCACATCCCACACAGCAACACGTGCAATCAGCGAGGGGCCAGAGGTGGCCTGGAGACAGCAGGCATTACTCTTACTAATAAGCCCTGTCAAAGCGGAACGCGGCGAGCATCCATCAACCATTACAAAACTGCCTACCTTCGACGTCCAAAACCCGCAGGACGATGCCTCTTAATAAGTGCACGAGGCAAAATAAATGGACTTTCAAGGAACAACGTGTCTCTAAGTTACTGCTGGTTTGAGTCACCTGAGGAAGTTTCTGCTCTTTAGCTCTCAGAGTGGTGAGTTCAGGGACAGCGAGCCGGTCTGTCTTGACAGAATTCAACTCCAAAAGCTTATTTGATTCAGTGCTTTAAAATCTCACAACACCACAGAATGTATTGTCGTTTAATAATAACTAACATAAACATGAGTGCAATTTATTGATTATAATTTTTTCTTTCATATTGTTAAAATTATTAAATCATAACTTGTGTCTTGAAGCAAACATTTTACAAATGTACTTCCACACCTTACGCACAACAGCTTGTTTAATATTTGTATTATTCTAAAGTTCTTTGCGCAGTCTTTTCTTATCATGGTTTTTCGGACTAATCTGAAAGCAGAGAGAGACGCTTTTTACGTGATATATGTTTTTTATATCGAGGAATCGACGATGATCCTGCTGCTGCATGCGTGATTTGGATGTGTGACATTTTGAAGGATATTGAGTCGTAAAACATCAATTTTTCAGACAATGTTTGGACGTGAATTCATTCGGATCAGCTGCTGTCAGAAAACAGCGATAATCGTGCAAAGTAAAAAGTCAGGACACCGTGTCAGCGCAGTGTCCTGCCGTCAAAGAAATCAATAGTGATGCTAATACTCATTTTGCTCATGCGTGCCTCAGAGATCGGATCCATAAATGCATTCATCTGCATTCAAAGCAAGTTTAATCTGCTGAGTTTGTCATTCTCAGACCACCAGTAGGTTATTTATTTTATTATTTCAGGAGCGGGTTTTTTATTATTTCTCAGGGTCAATCCCAGGGAGATTCTTATGCACAGTACTGCTGCAAAAAACTATGAATAATTTATGAGTGTTAGAGCAATTATTCACCATCAACCAACTTCATATTGCTGAAGACCTTTAGGGGCCAGAGTTTCCTCAGACTGATCTTCAGGCTAATGGAGGTGACGACCAGCAGGCATCGTCATACTAATGGTCATCAGCCTGACAGGCGGCCTGCTAATAGGGGCTGTATCCTTCATCCAGGTACCTGCCTGACCTTACATGCTCTTAACTACACGCCTGAGGCAATTATAGGACTGTTACCATTTTATCCAAAGTATCCAGAAAACATTTATCACCCAGAAGCGCCTCAGGGGGACAGATCATAGTCACATATGGGTTTAGATCAGCTCGAGTCATTATAACATCAGAGAGGAGTTCAGGACAGCAACACGAGCCCTTTAATAAACTTTATTGTGCCAATGTGTTTCAGAGAGCTGTGTGAGTCCTCAGGGCAAATTAAAATCATATGTTTTCAAGCAGCGAGCGAGCGAGTGAGCGGCCACTCAGGAGTCAGAGGAAGACAGCTGTGTATGATTGAAGTGCCAGCTTCTCCTTGATCTTTAAACTTTCTGATCAGCTGGAATAGTTAAATATGCCTTGGAGTGGTTTAAAATGAGTGGATCATAATAAATTAAATTCATTTGAATGTTTTCAAGTAAATAATAAAAAAAAAATGTAAGGGTGTGATTTGTAATTTTGCCTTTTAATGACACTATGATTACCTCTGTCTGTGTCCATTTGTTGGTTGGTTGGTTTGCCAGCAGGATTACACAAAAACTACTGACTGGATTTCGTAGAAACTTGCATCAAGGATGAGTTTTGCCACAGAATAAACCTCGAATAACTCTTGCTGTGGATCCATATAATCCAGGAAGACGGATCCAGGAATATTTGTCTCACCGTGAGAAGAAAAAACAAACTTCTCATTCACACTCATGTGTGGAGCAGGAACAAAAATACTTGAACTACATTAAAAAACCTTTATGTAAAACATAGCTGCTTATAGAGCAACAACACACTGACCGGTTTTCTTTATAAAGACAGTCCTCGAGCACACCATGTCAACATTTTTTAATTAGTTTCTCAGGAAATAACGCATGAATCTTAATGAAATACCACATCTATTTAGGTAGCCAGTATCTAAGAGAGTACAATTTGATGCAGATCACAAATTAGGGTTAAGCACTTATGAATGGTTTAGGGTTAGGATAATGTAAGGGTCTGTAAAATTCAGAGTGATACATGGCTCTGGAGTTCAATATTAGATCAAATGTAGATGGAGGTTCTCAGTCATCGAGGTCATGGTAGTACCAAGTGTGATATCGTAGACAGCTGGTCTTGTTTCAGTTTCTTGTCAGTGCCTCACCTCTCATCCGAGAGGCTTCTTCAGTTCTGGAGGGGAGTTGCAGGCTTTTAAACCCTGTGCGGGATTAGGCTTGAATGAATTTAAGGGGACAGTTGGGCCTTGGCGAAGGTATGCGCTCTACCGAGTGCCTTTTTGGTTTGAAATAAAACCACGGCAACATCAACATGTAGCATTGCTACAGTAAGTGTTATATCATGTTCTCATTACATGTATATGAGCCAGTGCATGAAGGGGAAAGTGGTCATGAATTCATAACTACAGCCTGTCATGTGTTCCTGGATAAGGGAGAAGTTGGACAATGCAGTTAAAGCGACGGACTTGTGCGATGATTGAGGAGTACATACCTAAACACACAATGACAAGTGTAAACACTATTTCTCATGGATCCACAGTGTGACTCGTGGCAGGGAAAATAGAAGAGACGGCGAAATGATCGCTGCAGATGGCGAGAAAGGCACCGAAAGGAAGCGGTCAGTTCTAGCCCACTTCAAGCATTTAGGATTTCAAGCAAGAGACCACTGTTCAAGACGGTGTTTCAACATTTGTTAGCGAGAAATCACTCGAAGTTTTTGTGTTTTTAAAAAAGTGTTGTACATGAAATGAAAGTATAACACTGGATGAAAACACTAATAGTTAAAATAACATATTTCCATAGTGGTCCTGCTACAGCACTGACTGAAAGTTGGGACATGCTGATTTAATTTACAGTAAATATAATATTACTCATCGTACACGTTATACATATCTACTAACTTATCTCATTCAATGAAAAAAAAAAGTTTTTATACCCTCTTTTATAAAAGCTGTGATGTCAAGGGTAAACGTTTCCATACAGAAGAGATTCAGACCCAGAAGTATCATATCATTGAATGAATTTGAATTTTCACTATCTCTAGACTTGCACATATACTGGTCTCTGCGCTACACCTGTAAATACTTTGTTATAATTCAACGAAACAGTTCTAAGTTTATAAATGACACATTTCAACATGTGTACATGCAACAAGTGGATTGCCTCTCAAGGTGATAAGTTGTAGTCTGTTAAGTCAAATATAAGGTTGTGTAAAACCAATTTATTCACCAAGTTATGCTCAAAATATTGTTCTCTGTTTACTCTGGCTTGATTACTTTGGTTTGCCCGGAGTTAGATGGACCAGGAGTCCAAAAGGAGTGCAAGAAAGTCGATAAAGCGTCTGAAAAGGCAGACAGGAGACAGAAACAGGCAAGGAAAAAGCTGAAGTATTGTAGCTGGGAGCGGTCAATAAATAATGGGGCGAAAACAGAAATTGGCAGTCAGGGTAAACAATATGGGTTATTGTGCACCTGGATGAGAAGCAGGTGCACAGGTGGTGTCTGGATGAGTCAAAGTCAAACGCTGGTCGGATGTGATGCAGTGTTGACAGGTGACTGGCAGACGAAGAAGACAGGAGGAAAAGGTGCAAAAAAACAGACAGAACCCTGACGGACTCCAAAAAGATACTTTAGCCGTGTTACAGCTCGAGGTTTCTTCTCCAGGCTCCTCCACTCTGAGTGCTGCAGCATTTATCACTTCCTGTTAAATGACATCATCAATCACAGGTGAGCCACAATCTGTCCTTGATCTGTACATGAGTTATTGCTCAGTTTT
Source organism: Spondyliosoma cantharus (assembly GCA_900302685.1). Taxonomy (NCBI): domain Eukaryota; kingdom Metazoa; phylum Chordata; class Actinopteri; order Spariformes; family Sparidae; genus Spondyliosoma; species Spondyliosoma cantharus. The sequence continues at coordinate 6,345 of OMLP01013042.1, read as the reverse complement.
AGTCCGCAGTTAAATGCATTTTGTCTTACAGCTTCTCTACTGAGAAAATTAAGATAGAACCAAATGTACCAGGAGACATTCAGCCACAAATAAAGGCTGATAACTCACTTTGGTCTTTAATTCAGTGGACGAACCCTGAAAGCAGCTTGTTTTAAGTACCGTCTGCCCCACACAATCAACGCCACTCAGGGCTATTGCCAGCTTCCGTGCAGAGGAGGAATTGTTTTTATTTTTCATGTCCACCTACAACCACTACCATAAGTGGTGGGTTAATGGCTGCTATGTACACTAACCCAGGCGTAGCATATATTGAGTCCCTCGGGGCATTTACGTAAACTCAATTTCAGATTTAGAGAGGCAGCCAAACAGCATTTACACGTGTTTCCCCTTCTGGTAATGTGTCACCGATCCCGTATTCCACCCAGCCTGCAGCTAAAGTGTCAGTCATGTGTGTTATAACAGTCTTGTAATGTCAATACCAAATTTAAAATTATATTTCTTGAGCAGGCGTAATGAGAACCATCGTGTTACTGTCTTTTCCCATTGTTTCATGTCAGCTGTTTATCTTTTGTTATACGTTTCAACACAAAGTCATAGTTAGTTATATGAGATAAGTACCTACAGTATCTCACATAAGTGAGTACACCCCTCACATTTCTGCAAAAATTTTATTATATCTTTTCATTGGACAACATTGAAGAAATGACACTTTGATACAATGTAAAGTAGTGAGTGTACAGCTTGTATAACAGTGTAAATTTGCTGTCCCCTCAAAATAACTCAACACACACAGCCTGTCTAAACTGCTGGCAACAAAAGTGAGTACACCCCTAAGTGAAAATGTGTTCTTTAGTGTTGTCCCATGAAAAGATATAACAAAATATTTACAAAAGTGTGAGGGGTGTACTCACTTTTGTGAGATACTGTACATGAGGTTTAATGGACCAATAGAGGAGCAGCAAGGCCACAACAAACAGCATCCCCACCCCTGGAACATATGTCCGTTTACTATGGAAGTAGAACAGTATCACTTGGACAAAGTTTACAATAATAAACATGAATGAATGTTGTTTCTTGTGTTTATCCTCCATTTACTGTATGTTATCAATATTAGACTGAATCGGAGCAAAAGAAAACTTGAGGAAAAAGTCTGAGGTGGTCAAACACAGATCTCCTCTGCTTCAAAGGGTTGGCTAAAATTTGAGATACGCACGATTAATCGACTTAAACATCGCTACCCTCGATATTTGGCCCCAGAAATAAGGCGGTTTCATATTTGTATTAATATTCAATTAATAATAAGAGTCAAAAACATTCATCTGTTACTAATGTTAACAAACGCTGGCTGACTGGTGCCTCTACAACACATCCTCAGCAACTGAATCGGTGAGTTGTGGGTGACATGTATCAGAACAGCGTACCCTCGAAAAGCGAACCAAACCTTCGACGTATGACTGCAGTTGGTTTGGATTAGGCAAGAAAACTAGTTGGTTAGGTTTAGGAACAAATTCTGCTTTGGCTTAAATTAAATACGATACTTTGATAAATTCAGTGACAAATGTAGTGAGGTTAGGTTTGTGATTTAAGTTACATTATGTACGTAACAAATCTTTTTGTACCGCTGCACCTGACTTCCTTCTTTGCTGCCGTAATAATTACCACGGCCACTAGAGGTTAAAAAAAATTATTTGTGTGGTCAAAATGTATTTTTTTTTAAAAAAAGCAGTGTGTGTGTCTAGCCTGAAAACTATAGTACAATATTCCCTCATCTAACCTGTATTTGTTTGTACATGTTCAGGTTTATTCTCAGAGAGCTGCAACTCCTCAGTTCAATCATCAATTTTCAGTAGAAAGGAAGCTTAATTATTCAAATATACAACAACCTGAATTATTCAAAGCCTGGCTGATTTGCTCAGCGCTGGTCCGATTGTAAATGGATTCGCCAGACAAATATCTCAATCAGCCGACGATTATTTTTATACTATATTAGTATATATTTTTATACTTTTTATTTTTTTGTGATGAGAAACTCATCAGATGTCGATGGAAATGCACAATCTCCCAGGGCTGAATTGAAGCAATATTGAAAATTGCATTTTTTCTCTGCACTGTGAGGTATTGTGCTTTTATCTCTGCAGCCCCAGAGGGATACACAAAAATCCTGTTTACTGTTTACCTTTTCCTACCGAAGCATGTGATCCCTGTGGAATGTGCTGTGGAAGAGGCAGCTCACCACTGGGTAATTGGTTACCTCTTCCAAGATACTACCAGGGACAACCATCCAGAATCTACTGGGGTAAATCCCTCTGCAAAGTAATACAATTGTTCCGCAGCACAACCAGCGAAGATGGTTTATATCAGATCAATAAACTGTATTCTGGCTTTCTCTTCCCCCTGTTTTAATGACACCATCTTGGTCCTGCCCGGCCTGAGTCCAATGGGATCACACTCACTCAAGTGTCAGTCATGCCATGTCAGCTCATTTGGAAGTGATTGAGGCTGACAGCCTAGGTGTACTGGACCAATTGCCCTTTCCCTCACACAGCAGAGAGGAAAATCAAACGGCTTCCAGCCTCGCCGCAGGAGGAGAGAGGTTTTAAACAGATCTACCACTTGATGGCTGAGGTCCCATCAATAGACCTTATCTCCCCTTATCTGATTATCATTCAATTCATCATATAATGATTATGATTATGATTATGGGGAACGTCAACTCGCTGCCGAATAAGATGGACGTGCTGGCCGCTTTGGAAAACCAGTGGATCTACCGTGAGTGCAGCTTGTTCATTCTGACGTAGACATGGCTAACAGATAGCATACATGATGCTAATGTGAACCTGCGGGGATTTGCAACAGTGAGAGCCGACAGGGATGCGAAGGCATGTGGCAAATTCAAAGGTGGAGGACTCATCATATATGTCAACAACCGTTGGTGTAACCCCGGCCATGTCACCGTGAAGGCGGTTTTGTGTTGCCCTCACCTGGAGCAGCTGGCCGTTAGCTTGCGGCCATACTATCTACCGAGGGAGTTCAGTCACGTGATCGCCCTCTGTGTTTACATTCCTCCGAGAGCAGATGCGGCCGCTGCCTGTGAAAAGATACACAGTGTCACAGCGCGGCTGCAGATGCAACATTCCTAATAATTTCTGGAGACTTCAATCATGTCACCCTTAACTCTACCCTGGCTGCTATTCACCAGGTTGTCAACTGCCCCACCAGGAAGAACAAGACGATTGACTTACTGTATGCCAAGGTTAAGGAAGCATACAGAGTCACCGCTCCTCCCCCCACTGGGCAAGTCAGACCACAACCTGGTGTACATACAGCCCCAGTACACCCCCCTAGTCCAAAGGCAGGCTGTCACCACTCGCTCCATCGGGAGATGTACTCCTGAAGCAGAGGACTTCCACAACACCACGGACTGGGATGTGCTGCTGGGTGCACATGATGATGAGGACTTCGAGGGGATGACTCACTGTCTCACAGACTATCTCAACTTCTGTGCAGATGTGTTTGCCCCCACCAAGACTGTTCAGTGTTACTCAAATAACAAACCATGGGTAACACAGAGAGTCAAGGCTGACCTCAACAAGAAGAAAAAGGCCTTCAGGACTAAAGACAAAGAGGAGATGAAGGCGGCACAGCAGGAGGTGAAATGCTGCCTGAGGGAGGCAAAAAACTCCTACAGGGAGAAAGTGGAGCAGAAGCTGAAGGAGAACAACATGAGGGAGGTCTGGGAAGGTTGTCACAGGCCACAAAGCTAGGACCAGCACAGGGGGGAGGGTGTGGAGAGAGCGAACAACTTGAACAACTGTTTCAATAGGTTTAGCCACTCCACTCTACCCCCCACCCTCACTGCAGCCAGCTCCCCTGCCAGTGCATCTCCACCCAGGCAGCCCAGCAGCACCCTCCTCCCCTCATAACCATATCAGATACTGTGTATCTGTGTACAGTTTTTATATTTTATATATTATATACACACACTTACATATTTATTTCTATTTCTACAGTGTTTTCTTTTTATATTTATTTACTTATATGTATATCTGTTATCTGTTACTGTATATGTGTGTAACAGTGGTGTGTGTGTGACATGGAACTTCAATTTCCTGGAGGGAACCTCCCAAAAGGATCAATAAAGTCTTCCAAGTCTAAGTCTAAGTCTAGTCCCGCATCCTTTGATGGGAGCTGCTCCTTTCAAAACAGATTATGGGCTAATTCCAAATCAACCACAAAACATAGAGTGAACATTCACCAAATACAATATACAGATGACTGCTGATGGTATGTTTGAGACGACGTTTGCTATACAACAAACAAAGCCAGGTAATTTAAGATAGATGGCAATCTTAGCTAGTGAAAGCGAGGTGAAATGGCTGAGAGACCCATGTTCAAGACCTCTTCAAGATTTTTGTTTCCCGTGTCAACGATAGATAATTTTCTATCATTTTTCTATCAATTTTCAAACGAAAATTCAAGCTAGTGACAGTGATGGCTTCCAAGCAAGATATCACTGTTTAAGACTGTTTCAAGACCAAGTTCCAATGTCAGTGGACAAAACATTGTGATTTAAACTTGGTGACAATTTTAGCTAGTGACAGCTAGTCAAGTTGGATGCCAAATGAAAGAACACTGTCCGAGACCTCCTCAAGACCACCATTCGGGGTCCCGTCGGGACATTTTGCAGCCATCTTTGTAGACACAAAAAATATTCTAGTCAAATTGTTGGCAACAAAACCAAGTGTTTTTAAGCCAAAACATGGTCTTTTCTTAACCCTAAACAATTTGATTTTATGCCTAAACCTAATCATAGATTTGAAACCCTGAGCTGCTGAGCCACTGACCACAATACACATGTGTCAGCAGTTGAAGAATGTCACTTTATGTCCGTGTAAAACAGAAGGAAAACACGAGGCAAGTGGGAAGCCTTAAATGTTCTTGTTGTGCGCACTAGGTGAGAAGCCATCATTGCACTTAATGGCCCAGAAAGTTTTGATATCTCATCCTGTAAATCCAGCAAATCATCCAATAAATCTGTGAAACAAGCTCCCTCAGACACACAGGTAAACCAGAGTCAACTGAGACAGCTAATCACCAAACTGCAGACCGAGGACGAACAATCATTCTAAACTTGTTTCATGAAACTGGATGAAACTTCTTGCTCTGAAGAAAATGAGCTAGAGACTTTGCTGTGTGATCACAAACCTATTTAATTAGAGTTAGATTAGATTTCAGGCTCAGTAAATTGGGTGATGTTTTTAGGCAGTAAATATTTTAGATGGTTCTCCCCCTCACAGCTCACACTCTTCCTCCACTGTATGTGTGAAGCTGGGCCAAATTTAAACTTCTCCCAAAACACCACGGATCACATGTAGCTGATTTTAGGAGCTGTAGACACAGTGAGATACATGTGCAGTGATCTGCTCAAACAGAAACACACAAGTTAAAGTATGTAAGTATAATCCAGAGAAAATGTATTTAATGTTTTAATATTAAAAGTACATATGCTATTACTGTTATACCATAAAATCTCCCACTTGTTTAGTTTATGTTTTCAACCATGTGGTTGGTTTGTCAGCAGGATTACACAAATACTACTCAATGGATTTCCATGAAACTTGGATGGAGGAATAGAAATATAAAGTTCTGGTGCTGATTCTGATTTAGGGACGGATCCAGGATTGACAGGGTGTTTTTTCAGTTCATTTTTGGGTAAATAATTCATAGATCTTGATTAAATAAAAGTTGTGTTTAGTTGACTGGTATCTATGAGTGAGCACAATGTGACGTGGATCCTAGATCTGGTGAGTTTAAAGGTCTCATATTACACTGTTTTTCATCAATATCACACAGCTGTCAAAGGTCCAACAACACTGTATTTGATATGCATTGCCCCAAACCCATCCATGGTCCTGAATTTCAGCTGTCTAAAAGTGGCTCAAATGAGCTCTGCTGAGCTCTCCTGAGAGCAGCTGTTTCTGTGCCTGCACCTTTAAATGCTAATGAGCTGGAGAGCCTCGGCCAATGGCCTTGCGTGCTTCACGCCCCTCAGGGAGACGATGCCTCTTACGCTAGCCGGTAGCATGCGATAATGTTTACGGTGGATGTATCGCTATGGCTCGCGGAGATGCTTTCTTTCAACCGTACAAGTTTGACCCAGGATCGGACCCTGAAGGAGAAGCTCCTGAAGAAACACAGACTCTGCGGCTGCAGCAGGACGTTTCAGAACGGTTAGTGTGTCTGAATAATGTTGTAATAATGAATAATGTAGCTAATGGCTAACAGCTAGCGAAAGCTGTGTTTGTCTCCAACACAGTCTCCAAACTCTTGGACACTGTTCGCATC
>OMLP01013040.1:0-12171 GCA_900302685.1 Spondyliosoma cantharus | reverse complement strand
AAATTCAATATTTAAACTAACAAAACAGTTTGAGCCGCAGCCAGGTGTCATAAATGCTGAGGTCATGGGACCAAAGTCTCCAACATAACCCCACCCACCTAGGAACATTTTCCCTTTATATCTAAAAAACATATAGTTTTAAAATATATTAACTTTTCATTGTCATATTGTGTTCCTCCACACCACTGGTACAGGTGGAGAATCCTTAATCCCTTGTCATGAATTTCTTTTATTTAACGCATAAAGCGATCTAAATGCTGAACGCTCCGGCCTTTTTAAAATCCAATGGAAAATGTATAAAATCCCTCAATGTAAACTCTGTTTCATGTAAAAAAAAAAAAAACAGGTCCTGGATGACTGAGAATCACTCCTGATAAAATTTGCTTAAAAAAAAAACTTTCCAGTGATTGTCTTCTATTAAGTGTAAACAGATACTTTGATTTAAATTTGGACAAAAGTACTTTTTATGATCTTAGCTTCCTGCAGTATAGTGCCCCAGATTTCCTGAAATATTGGTCAAATGTGACCTGTGGCTAAATGAAGGCACCTCTCTCCTGATGTCTACTTATTACCCCCAAAACTCTGAATCCTCTATTTGAAACACAATTCACATCCAATAACATATTCTAAGGTGTAACATCCTTAAGTTATGCTTCTTGATTGTTTTGATCATATTAGCAGTTTCTTTAATTTTAATTGAATGAGACTTTTCAACCTTGGTGGAGCACACATATTAAGCAGGAAATTTGAAATATTTAACACTCAATTTCCTGCATTCTGAGCACCAATTTGTGCCTTTTCTGCATCAATTTATATGGTAAATGTCTTTGTTTATGGTAAGGAAAGCACAAACTGCAGGCACCAGATGGTAATTCAACAAATAATGGTATCTTTATATACTATATTATATGTAAAGTATTCCGCTACTTTCTTGTTTCTACTGCAGGTGTTCTGAAAATCAAGGGGAAACTTTTTTACTCCATCCTCCCCAAAATACACAAATATAAACCGGGATTGAAGATTAATTCCATCAAGCATCTATTTCCATCCAACCCCAAACACAAGAACAAGTTTAACAATTAAGAAGCTTAATATAGGCTGTTATAAGATGTTACTAAAAACATGTCGAGTCACAAATACATCCCAAAAGGATAAAATAGTTTTATTTATAGTCTCATAATAAAGGTATGCCTCAACTTGCAAGACAACCGTTGGCAGTATGTACAACATACCTGTAATTTCCATGGAATGGAACAAACAAATATTGATCACGTACACACTAATTAACCTCTGCAAAAAGGAAAAAAAAAAAAAAAAAAAAAAGTAAGATAAACGTTCCCAGCACAGGCAAATATATCAAGGGAAGGCTTTTCTTTGCAGAGCTGACACCATTTAAGAGTATACAGTGTTATATACTACACACTGAAATGGACTTCCATTAACAAAAATAAAGGTCACTGCCCTTTAACTGCATTGCGTAACATTCAGTATCCTTTTTTTTTTTTTTTTATACCCACATTTTATTTGATAATAATAAAAATAGAGGAAAATAAATAGTTGAACCTGTGGAAAATCCACTAAAACAGAGGGTCAACTTGTTCATCCTCCTGTGTTCTCTGGAAAATCTCAAGCCAAACATGAGGGAGCTCAGACATGAGGGTAAGAAATCAATTTGGGTGCATCAATATAAATAGAGGGACTCCTTTTGATTACACAAACATTTTTCAAAGACAAAAACTTCAGCCATCTACACTGAATAAGGAGGGTTGCGTCTTGCATAACAGACAATTTTTTTTTTTCAAAAGCAACTTCACATTCTTTTCTGGAAAAGTATGAATATTAAAAAGGTAAACTATCCCTAATTACCAATGTGTCAAAGGTCGTAAAGTCTCACAACTCCAACGAAGGGAAAAAAAAAAACATTTTATTTTATGTAGCTTTACTAAAGCCTCACACCTTGTCATCTCCACATTTGATTATGAATGGTTACCATGAGGTTTGAAAAGCACATAGTCCTTCAAAACTGCAGAGCTGCCTCACTTTGGGTGGGTGGGAGGATCTTGAAAGTTGTTACTGGGCCACAAAAGGAGTGACAGGACACTTGCCAGGAGGAAATAGGAAGGTAGAAGCGTATTTATACATAATAGCACCTCTCTCACACAGCCTCGCTTCGTCTCCTCGACTGGCGCAAGAAGGCAGGACTGAGTGCGGACAGGTAGTAAGAGTGGGGGCTGGTGGGCAAAAAGAGTCTGTTTGGAGAATCGGGGGCCACCCGAGTCTAGCTGGGCTCCATGCGCAGCTTCTTTCTGTTAGGCGGCTCGTCCGGCTCTGATTCGGAGCTGGAGTCAGAGCCGCCGTCGAAGGCGGACACTGCGCTGCCTTTGCGGTTTGTGTACAAGCTGCTGTCAGAAGAGTAGTTTGTCTGAAGCTGAGTGTTCCCCTTGGCCTTCTCCAGTGCACGAACTGCAGCAACAGCAAGACAGGATTACAAACAAATACTACAGAAAATACTGAACACATCAAATATTTCATATTGCATTCAAAAGTTTACAGCCCTGTCCATATCCATCTACCCATCCATCGACATCCATCCTGAGTGATCTGATCATGTGTGGTACGGGCTTGAATGCACATTAGACACACCGAGGATGTATTTGAGATCGGACCACTCGGACCACATTCAGAGGTGGCCTCGGCCGGATGTGGACAGATTGTTTTAGCAGTGTTTAATTTTAGTAAAATATAATAATAGTATATTAATAACTTTATAAGTATAGTACCTTTCATGCTAATATGAAGTCTAGAGCTCTTAATAAGCTAGACATTTTCTAGTTTTTGTATTTGTGTACAAACCTGTCAGTTTGTCCAAGCACGTTGGCCACTACTTTGGGGGTCGCCAGTTAAAAACAACAAGGCATTTGTTCTTTAAAAACAAAAAGGCGTTGGTGTTTGTTTTGCATTTAGTGCGTTAAGTGAGATCTGATCACAAGGTCACCTCATGGGGACTGTGGAGACACTGTGACAAACTGACGTACTTAAGTGCTGTCTTCTTGTGATCGATCACCCAAGATGCATGTTAATGCCTGGTCTGAACAGCCTCCACATCACTTTGTTGTAAGGAAAAACCAAAAAACAACACTTCCTCTACTTACCTTGCTGCTCCAACAGTGCATTCTGCTTCTTTAAGTCATCGATGTCTTGCTGGTGGGTATGGTTTTTTCGCCTCATGTACTGGATGTACTCGGTGGCTTTGTCTAGAATCTGTGCTCGGGAAGCCTGTTTGACAGAGTTCTGTCAGCAAAAATTTCAGAGAGCCATGGGACAATGCGGTGTGTATTTTATTCGGGTAAAACAAGACATTTTCACAGTCAACACAGTATAAAACATTCATGTTCCAAACAGTTTTAAGTCTGTATTATAAAATAAGAGTAAAAAACAGAACTATTACACCTGAGGTACCTAACACTTACATAATAAAGAATATCTCCTGGCAGGAATGCGGGTACAAAACTGATTTCATGCATGTTGAAGCACCATCTCACCTGCATCCTGAATTATGCCAAAAGTGCCTGTTGCACTTTTCACATTTCATTTGAATGAACACCAAAGAATAGCACTAGCTTTGACAGTAGCTGTACTCTACAGCATCTGTAACAATGTCTAAAAAAGTGGTTAAACATTATTGACTTGGAAATGAGCAGCAGCATATACTTGTTTTCTGCAGGTTAGGCTAAGTTTATCTGAAACTAGCATTTCATGTGAACAAGATTAAAAAGTCTCAACTTAAAAAACATTTTTTACTTTTTACTTTTACTTAAAAATAGAAAATGATTAAATGTTCCTCTCACCTTCTCCCCTTGTAATGCGGGCACAGAATCTCGTAAACCGTGAAAGCTGTCTTTAATGTGGTCCCTGCGTTTACGCTCGAGTGCGTTGTGATGTGCACGCTTGTCTGCCTGCAAAGAGACAGACCACATTTAAACACAGGTTAAAGATGTCAAAACAAAAAATGTACAAGAAAGGTTTGTCCATCTATGTCTGTGTGATTTCTGACAAATGAGGAAGACAAACTAAGCAACAAAATGCAAATGCTGCAGCTTTAAATTGCAAATAAGTAGAATATAAGCAGAAGTCTGAGCTTTCACAGGGCTCTTGTGTCTAAACTTAATTTCCCTCATACTGCAGGTACCTGTGGTGTCAGTATAGGCCCACACTTACATGGATGTGATCTGTTTGCTTTCAGTCGTTTAAAAGGTTGGACCAGCTTTACTCAAATCCACCTGCATTTACAGTCTACCTCTTTAGCACCTAAAGAGGTCAGTCAGCTCAGCCTCACTAGATACTGTATTGAGTTAACTGCTCACTAAGATTGGGTGGCAAGACACCAGAGAGCATGCAGTAAACCAGTGAAAACACTCTTCTTGCCAAAGTAAACAGATTGCATTGTTAAAAATTAAAGAATAAAAATGAGAGCAGTGTGCAGCCCTGTTAAATCTAGCCAACACCATGGTTAAGAAGTTGCAGACATATTTCTTAAATAACTGATAACAGACGGAAATGGATTTGTGAAGTGTGTCAAACATTAAGACGCTTCACACCGTTTACACCCTAATCATTAAATGGCTAAATGAAACCAAAGACCGAGTCAAATAAGGCGAAAATGAATGCAGGTAAATACAGAATAAGATTTTTCATGCAACTCATCACTGTACCCATTTCTGGTCCAGATGTATGTATGTATGTATGTATGTATATATTAAAGCCGCCAATCATTACAAAAATATACAATAAAATGGAAAAATCTCTCACAATGAAAAGAGAGCTGCACCTAAAATGAGAACTTGATTGCTCTCCTGCAACATTAGACATGTTCAACAATGTAGGCTTAACCAACCGTCCTTACTAGTATATTTATACTGGGGCTTTATGAGGATCAGATCCCAGCTTAATCAAATGGGGGGAGGGGAAAACATGGCTCTGAGATGTATGTGCCCAGATCCAGGATCTGCCACGATCATTACTGCATGCTCAATTAAAACAGCATTGCACATGTATGGGCAACTCAGTGCAGCTGGTTTGTACATCATGGGGAATTCAGATTTGCATGTAAGTCACAGTATGTCTGATGGTTCATTTTGACAGGTATGTTCTAAATAAAAAGCAGCACTGGGTGCTCGGTGTAAGGTAAGGTATTTAAAAGGGTTTAGAGGGTTGGCAGGGAATAACAGATCTACTTGAGGATGGCTGATCGACAAAACACACAAACACGAGCCGTCTCTAATGTCTTGTTTTGCACTGCGGTCAAGTGAGCCGTCGTCAGTGTTTTGTTGCACATCTATTTGTGCAATTGCGGTACTGGTGTCAAAATGGCCGTGTAAACACTGGGATGAAGACTTGGACAAAGTTGACATCAAACCTGACTAGGGACTTGTCAGATCTGACTCTCTCAGTCACTTCCTCAAAGACTGTGGGAGAATGACTCACAGCCTGGGCCGTTCTGACCTGGACTTCCGCTTAAAAAATCAGTAAACCTTCTAAAGAAAATATTTTCAAATATACAGGCAATATGCCTGGTGTTATTTCCCCATAAAATAATACAGTCATATGACTTCAAAGTTGACATATATTAAATGTTACAAAACTAAAGGGCATTCTCAGCAGAAATCATTTGGGAATCTCAGCAGACCTGTGTAGAAGCTGTCAAAACATAGGTTTTACTGTACATTACAGTGCGTTTTTACACTGGAGGTGCATTTATCATTCATTGTACTTTTGAATAGATATCGCACAGTTATCACATTTCCTGGAAGACACATTTAATAAAATGATTACACTATCAATGGGTGCGTTAGTGTGAGTATTATTTGCTGTTTCCTGGTTTATCAAGCCCTCAGCGGCAACCTTTACACGTCCTTTTTGGCCTCTCCCAGCACCGGTACCATAATTGTACTGCATGAGGCGCAACAAAATCCAACCAGGGGCTGGTTTAGCAGGATTTTGACAAACGACCGCTCACACAGCAGTTAAACGACGTAACTTATTCACCAGACCGATGTGCTCGACTTTCATTACCAAGCCAGTCGGCCAGCACTCCAAAGTACACTTTTGTTCTTACAGCTTTCGCCTTATTTGCCCTAAAATGTAATGTTTGTAAAGAAGCCCAGCTAGCTCCCTAGCTAGCGCTATCGGATAGCGTAGGTTGACAGGAACGTTAAAGTTGCTGTTTGGCTAAACATTCGGCTAGCTAACGTAGAGGAAACTGAACCACATACATCGCTGTCGACTTCGATGTCATCGTTTTCGCTCATTCTTCGTTAAAAAGTACGAGAAAAGAAAACAGGCAGCTGTCAAAACAAAGTGCCCGCGACAACTGGAGGCAAATAACAAAATCTAGCACGGAGCTTCGCTACAGCAGATACATGACGACCAACGATTTCTCTCCACGTGATTCGCCTACACATGGACGGGAAAACATTAACGGCGCATGCGCGACGAAACGAGGCCTCATGGGGGATGCAGTTCTGGTTCGGTTAGCCTCGATGCTTTATCGGGAATTTGAACTACATTTCCCACAAGGTCACGGAATTGGACGCGCCCACCAAAATATACCGTTATCTCCAACAAGTTGCAAACACAGTAGCCTTCGGACCTTCAGTGTAATTACTCATGCGTGCTGTGATGCATTGTTATAAAGATATATTATAAATAGCATTTCATGTAAATAGTCATTATAAAAAATAAACAGCGATGCCTTGATATATACAATCATATTTAAACGAACGTATTCCCCATAAAAATACCTTTCTTGCGAACATGATTGTGGAATTAAGGACAGACACACATTGTGCTCAAGTCTGCTGTCTTAGTGGTCATTGTCAGCAGGGCAGCGTGCCACAATAACCAGGCTCTCCTCTCAGCATATGATTATGAGGCCAGATGGTGGCCTAGCTCACACTTTGCCTGCCCTCCCCCACTCACCATCCATGGCTGCACACTAGCCTCCATGGGACCTTTAAATAGCTTCTGCAGCAAACAATTACTGCTCATAAACCTGCTGCAGCACCACAAATGACGTGCTTCATTACCAGGGCTTTGTCTCATTCTATTAAGACAGTTATCCAACATTAAACACCTTATATGTGATCTTTATGTGTGCATCAAATTATAGTTTTCATGTTTTGTTTAAGCGACAGAGGGGTGCAAAAAGGGAAGAAAAGATGTTCCCGCGTGTTGTACCTACCACAGCCTTCCTTTCCTACAGCATATTTATGGGTCCTGTATGTGTACTGCTATTGCTCGGTGTACATCGTTAATTGTAAATGGACCTGCATTTCTATCGCGCTTCTCCGGTCTACTGACTGCTCAAAGCACTTCACAATACTTGTCACATCCACCCAATCACACACACGCGCGCACACACACACACACACACACACACACACACACACACACACACACATTCATACACTGATGGCAGAGGCTATGCAAGGTGCCAGCCTGCTCATCAGGAGCAATCTGGGGTACAGTATCTTGCTCAGAAATACTTCGACACGCAGCCTGGGGAGCGGGGGATTTGAACCAGCAACCTTCCGATTAGTCGACTACCTCCTCAATGCTCTCTCATCTTCAATATGAAACATCAGTCAAGCCACAAACATATTTAAATAAATCAGTGTGGCCAAAAAAGGAACGAAAAAGTGATTACAATCTTCATTACATTTGATAATGATGACATTAAAAAAAATCTTATGAACGTTTTGCTCGTGCAATGAAACATTCCATGATGGTAAAAAGTGGCCACAAGTTTAAAAGTGTAAATCTTTAAGGAGAACTGAAAATAACTAAAAGAAAAAGGATTTCTTTGTGTTGACTGACAATGCCATGTCACGCCAACATTGAACTAACACAGAAGTGTGTGTGTGTGTGTGTGTGATACACAATAGAGTATTTTGCTTGTCTTGTATAGAATTGATCTACCCAGAGATGAAAAGTTGGTGATTCATCACATGGTAATACTTTTTGTCAATATAATTTGGATTTCCTGAAGTGCTCGGACTGTCCTCAGCTGCAGCTGTTTTTGCCTGTAAGATGCCCCAGACTGTCTAAGATTTTCAAGTGGAAAACGTGGAGGAAAAAAACTGTGTGAAAAGCACAAACCCACAAAACAGTGATGAGCTGAATCTTAAACATATTGTGTTTGATATGCTGGAGAACATAACCTTATTCGGATGTTAGAGAGAAGTGTCTCTATAGTCAGTGAACCAACGAAAAAGACAAAGGAGGTTGACCTTCTACTAAGAAGCGGTTTAATTTAACACAAACGTTACCAGAAGAGACTCGTGAGTTCATCATGAGCTTTGAAGAGAACAGGATGACTTTAGGCTGTACATACCAAGGAACATCATGACCATCACATGATGCTGAGATCCATATTTACATAGCACTTGCAGTACAATGGACTTTCAGACTGTTGTAGTGCTCGAGATGGGTCTCAGTCTGAGGGCCGTTTTTTAAAGGTCTTGTCTTAGAATTGATATACTCTCGTCCCGGTTTTGACTTGGTATCAGTTAAGCACTGACAGACTGAATAAATTGTAAAGTTCAACAGTTCAACTTAACAAAACACAGGAGTTTAGTGAATTAATTCTTATGTTTATAATCTGAAACATCACCGATGAACTGAGATGGACCAAGTGACGCCTTGGACCATCTGAGTTTTTTGTATTTTTTGTTTTTACTACGTCTCTGTTTGTTGTTTGTTTTTTACTGTTCTTTGGAAAATGTTGTAAAATCCAGCCCGATTGCTATCATGTCCTGCACAGCTGTTTTGTTGTATCTTGCTCCACTAGGACTTCAAAGAAGCACGGTAACACAACGTAGGCAGTTGTTTCTGTGAGAGATTTCACTGAATTTCAGCACAGCGCTTGTTGCTGTCACCTAAAGCTGAAACCAAGGCAAACATAATTAGTGGAATGAAATGCAATAGAAAGAAACTACATAAAACTTAAAATACTTGAGGAGCTCTGATAATCTAAAATCTAATCGCGACCATGCTTTAGAGATTAGGGCAACAAACATGCAAGCCCTGCCTCACATTTCTGATCTGCTGTTGTGCGAGTTGTAAATAAAAGGTCTCGGTGTACAAAGCACCCTGGGCTCGTAAATAGAAGCAGGCCCCTTTTGAAAAGACCGATCTGTGCCAAGCAAACCGAATCCCCTGCCTGGTTGGGTAATGTTATGCACATGCAAGTGAGGCCAAATAAATAAAGCAGCAATTAAATTCTTCCACATTGTCAAGCCCACCGATGCTTCACTTTCCCACCGTGCTCTGATGGAAAAGAAAGTATGGGGACAAATCACTCTGTGGACGAGAGGAGACTTCCAGTAACTGATGTAAAAGCTGAAATTCCCGAGGAGCAACACATGGAAATGGATACAGTTCCAAAGAAGTTGTCTTTTGTTGTTTGCTCAGGAAATCCATTGCCGTGTTTACACCTACTACGCTGTCATGAGCCCATGTGACAGGAGAGGGGAGGGAAAAGGGGTCTGAAGGCAGAGAAAAGGGGTTAGACACAAGAATGTGAGGGGAGCTGGAAACAAGAGTGTGAGTGAGCCCAGTGAAGCTGAAGTTGGAAGCAAGTTAAGGTGAGAAAGCTGCTTTTTTTTACGATGTCTTTATTATCAAAAGGGGAGGACTGGCACTATTTTGTGGGCATATTATCATCAACAATTTCCACGGAAAAGAACCAAAAAAAGAAGAAAAAAAATACTGTGCGTACTTTGTAGCAGTTCGACAGTATGGCTCTTTTGTTTATCGGGATATAAAGACAACAATTGTGAAGACCTGCCTGGAATAATAAGTGTGTCTTGTCAACTGTTCAACTGACTCTGATCGAGCAGCTCAACTTCCTCCACGGTATATCACTTGATATCACACAGGGACACTGAATGGCTCTTCTAGTAAACTTGTTGCATTTGGGCTCACCGGAGGGGCATTGGCACAGCTGATCTATAGGTTCTCTGAAACTAGATATTTTTGATTTTTTACTTGTTTTGTTGAAAGATAATTTTGCTTATTCTGAGTAACATTTGCTCCCTTTTCATATTTTTCCCCCACTTTTCAAAGCTGATTTTTTTTTTGCAGTTTAATAAAATGAGATAGTGCTTAGATCAACCCCTTAGCAGAAATAACACTTAAATGGCTTAATTTATTTGTGTATAAAAGTCTAATGGAGAACCTTAAAATGTAACTCCTGTGCAGGTAATGTGTTTTTTTTTACCTTGTGTGACAGGTGGAAGCCAACACACAAAGTTTGTTGCCACGATGAATGTGACGATGGTCTACAGGGGATCAGCTGACATCTACAATGTCTCTGGCAATGGAAGTATGGGCATCATGAATATACCCGCCAACTTAAACCGAATCCTCGATGTCCTCAGCGTCGTCACACTCTTCATCACCATGATATCCCTTGGCTGTTCAATGGAGATTTCTAAAATCAAGGCCCATCTTCTCAAGCCTAAAGGAGTAGCCATCGCTTTGCTGGCCCAGTTCGTCATCATGCCCCTGACTGCTTTCAGTCTGGCCAAGATCCTTCAATTGGAAACCATCGAGGCCGCGGCGCTGCTCATCTGCGGCTGCTGTCCAGGGGGGACCTTATCAAACATTTTCTCCCTGGCAATTAAGGGTGACATGAACCTTAGGTAAACCCCCTCATTGATGTATGGATTCCTGTCTTGCTGGAAGGTTACAAATGCAGACAATAATTTACTACTTAAGCTGCGTCAGCACAGACTGCCGATGAGCGACACAACAGTCCTTTCACAACATGATAACGTATGGAAGGCCTTTTCTGCCAGTTAAGAAAAAAAGATAGAAACTTAGCCTAGATAGAAAAAATAGAACATTGTGAAATCAAAAGTCAGGATTATGATAATAATAATTCAACCTTTTATCTCATACTAATGACTTCCCATGAGATTTTTTAAAATTGGTGGAAATGGGCCTCCACCGCCATGTTTGTAACAATTTGAGCCATTTTAAGTACAGGCATGTCAGTCTAATGAAGCTTCTTCTTCTCTCTGCAGCATCGTAATGACTTCCTGCTCCTGCATGGTGGGTCTGGTTATGATGCCTTTGCTGCTCTTTATCTTAAGCCATGGCTTCCCCGGTCTGGAAAACGCTGTACCCTACAAGGGCATCATCATCGCTCTCACGCTCACCCTGGTGCCCTGTGGAGTTGGCATTATAATTAACCACTACAAACCAAAATACTCGCAAATCGTGAAAAAGGTGAGACTCCTTACTCCGAGACGGCCTCTTCCACTGCAGACATTTTGACTTGTTATAGCAGGAAAAGCAAAGGGGTTTACTAATCACATGTGTCTCAGTGAGGCTGTGTGAACGATACCAGAACCCTGAAACTGAGACAGCCAAATTAAATTCAGCCGTCATTAATCTAAAACAGTAGATTTTGATGCGTCCAGATGCTGTGTGCCACATTTGGAAAAAGAGAAGAAGCGAGAAGTCTCAAGCCTGATGCTGGGGACAGATGGACTCTCACAACATTTTTTCACTCTCTCGCCAGGCTGGCATCGGCATCCTGATCATCTCCGCCGTCATCATTTCCATCCTGTCTTACATGGCCGTCAAAGACTTACTGTGGATGATTCTCAAACCTGGTATAATGACTGCGTCTGCCCTGATGCCGCTGACTGGCTTTACGCTGGGATACCTCTTGTCCACCGTGTGCAGACTCAGTCCACAGTAAGTGAGAACACACTGGATCTATTTCTTCTGTCTTTGACTTTGCAAACGCCCCGTCTAGAGTTGTGTCACATACTTTTCGAGATCAGCATCAAATTGTACTCCCTCATAGATACCAGCCACCTAAATACCCCTGATCTTTTCTTCATCAACATTCATGCATTTTTCCCTGAGAAATGAAAGAAAATGTGGAGAAACGCCTTATCTCACAATGACCGTCTCAAAAGAACTCCCAGATTCCTCCCTGCAGCAAAAGTCCTTGGAGTCCGTTCTGTAGATACCTCTGCAAAACAATATATGGACTTCATAGTGTAAAAAACTGTTGTTTCTTCCAATTTTGTTGAAAATTACACATTGCAGCTTTAATGCATCAGAAACAATAACGTAATATATAATAGTATAATA
>OMLP01013038.1:20315-30823 GCA_900302685.1 Spondyliosoma cantharus | reverse complement strand
AATTCACATATTAATATATTTGAGTTAAAACTCGTACAGCCGGATTATGGCATTAATGTGATGTGTAAAATAACAGTAGGAGTCAAACTTGAGGTGAAAGAACAAATTAGAAATGACAGTAAAATATATATATTTTTTTTTTCAAAAAATAAAACCGGTTTAAAAGAAGAAAATACAAATACCCCGTCACCCCCATTACAATTAATATAATAATGTTGACACTGGATGACACAGTAGCTGAACACCAGCTTTTGATTCTGGCCTACAATGACACAAAGAGGCCACTAGATTGTGCTGCTCTTCTGCAAAAACTGCTAGAAGAATTGTTCTCGTTTTGGAGTCATGTTGTTATCTATGTTGTAGACTAGGAAGAAGGACTCAGGTCAATTTATCAAATTAAGCAGGCTTTTATTGCAAAGTATGTTATTTCCTGTTTTGTCTCCCAAGCACAGTGATGAAATCAAGTTGGCTGTAAAACACTTGTCTGTACTAGAAGAACAGTAGCAAGAACAACTATCTAAATAATCGAGGAAAAAGTCCTCAAATGAAAGCTAGGAAAAGAACAGAAAATCACTCTTAATGAGGAAACAAAAAAACAGCTAGAAACTAAACTACTCTTGCACTCTTGGCTAAGAAAAACTTATAAACACAAAACGCTCCGAATGGAGGATGATATCAATGGCTATGAAACTTAAACTTCACTATCTATAAAAAATATAGGAAACTTAAAATGGCACTGCACCGGAGGAAAAACAACTGGCTATGAAACTATAAATCTGGAAAAAGGTTACAAACAAAAATCACTCTCTTAGAGGAACAAAACGAGAAATACAAACTGTGGATCGTGGACGAATTCAAGGCTGTGGACAATTGCTGGGGCACGTGACAAACACAACACTCTGGCACAGGACAAAGGGAGATGCAGACTATAAGACACGTGAGGGTAATGGGGAACAGGGATGACGTCAGACCGGTGACACATGAGGAAGGGCAAGTGACCTGAAACGAGAGGAGAGTTAGACTTTCAAAATAAAACATGAAGTTCACAAAGACAAAAACCCAAGACAAGACAAAACCTCACCGCTGTGTGACAGTTGTCATGGATATTAGGGGTGGGAATCTCTTGGCACCTCACGATTCAATTCGATTCCGATTCAGAGGTCAACGATTCGATTCTAAACCGATTCTCGATTAATCTCGAGCAGCAATTTTTTTGTGTACATTTCCATGCATGATTTAAAAAAAATAGTAATAATAATTAAATCTGAGCTTGCTAATCATGTAGAAAATCGATTTTTGACATTTGTGAATCAATTCAGAATCATCCACATCCGAATCGAGATGCATCTAAGAATCGATTATTTTTCCCACCCCTAATGGATATTGTTTAGTCTTATGGAATTGCATACAATTAATGTTTTCTTATTCATTTTTTTCAACTGCATTTCCTTATTTAATTAGCATTTTGTCATGTGCATCAACCACTATAATCTTACATAATACTGCTCCAATACTGAGCTTTAATTCTCCAAGATAAGAATTCTGTTAATATCTATAATTGTTCTTGTTTTTTGACTTTTATTTCAGGCACTCTGTGAATGTGTTGAATACAGAAATCTTCCACATTGTCAGCATCTCTAAATGGAGTGTGTTCAGTCAGGTACCAGGGCTCCTCTGTCTGCTGCTTGTACTCTGAAGACAGATATATTACAAAGGTTAGCTGGGCAACACACACACACACACACACACACACACACACACACACACACACACAGCATTTCAACCTCAGTGTTGGTGTTTGACGCTAATGTTTCCTTACAGCGCATAACGGCATGAGCTCAGCTGGGAAATTACATCTACACAATTTCGAACTGCATCTCTCCAACTTCTGACAGCGGTAAAATTGGATTTTGTGAAGTAGAGGCGTGTGTGTGTGAGAGAAAGACACCAGCACCAGCAAATGATCAGATATTTGCCTGAAACCATAACTGAAAACTGACAGACACACACACGAGACAGGCAGGACTGTGCTGTTCCCATCTGAGGACTATTAGCCAATCAATGAAACCGGTGGAATGTGACTAAATCGATGGTGATGCTGGCAGCTGCACAAAGCTTTGCCACAGGACTATTCTCTCTCTCTCTGGTTTTAATCGGTGACAACTGGGTCAGTTTAGTTAGCCTTCACCTATTGATGACTCTGAAATCAACAAAATCAGGTGGTCGACAGAAAGTGAGATTTAATGATGCACCAAACCTTCATACTGTAATAAAGTTGAAGGCCACGGGGAGGGAAGAATGAGATGTAGCTTCATGAAAGGTGACAAAATGTTCTCAGCCAAATCACAAGGACACTGAATCCAAACACAAGTGTCTGAAAACACGTATCAGAACACCTTTTAACTTTGTATCGTTGTTTCAGCTACAATATGCAGCTTTTTCCTCAGACCAACACTGTCTGCATTATCCGCAGAATGTATGCTAAAGCTGATTTCAAGTGTTTAAATGACTAAATGGATTGACTTGGTACCTGCGCCCCCAGGCTCAGTGACATGATGGTGTCCTCAAAGGCAGAGTGAGTGTCCACGTGAGGAGGAATACCTGAAAGTATTATAAACATGTGGAATTAAAATAGTTAGAGCAGAATCTGATGGACCCGCTGAACTTTTTGCGAAATTCAATAACAGATTTGACTTTACACATAAAAATCCATTCAGCCTTTAATGATTTACCAAAACTGTAAATCTATTAATAAACAAACCAACAAGACTTTCATCTTCCCTTATCGATGCACGCTGGTAAGCTTCTGCTGCCACCTTGTGGTAAGAGTCAATAAAAACCTAAACGTGTGCAACGACATTTGGTTAGAAAATTCAACTCTTTTGTTTTACTAACCACACCTCAGTGACTGGGTCTGAAAATACAAAGATGTACTTTGAGCTTCAAAAATTTTTACTTGACTTCTCCTCTACATACAGAGTAGCTGCATCCTTAGTATCTTATCTTAACTTATCTTAGTATCTTATCTTTTCGTGGTAGAGCTCTCTGTTAAGCTCCCTCGTGTTTGTTTGAGCACACAAGATTAAACTTAATATCATGATTAGATATTGAGCCCCTTGTAGGTGAAATCAACGATAGTTCTGAGATGAGATAATGGGTGTAAACACCTACATTTTTCTCATTTTCTCCACATGTGGTCTGTCATGTTTGAATAGCATTAATGATGACCCGTGGAACGTATCTAAGTTTAACTATCGTAGTTTTTCCGAGGCTGTATGTGTTAATGTGAGTCATCAGAGACGTGGCTGGAGGAACTCACCTTGTCCAGACTCATACTGGTTGACAGTCAGCTGGTCCGGCATGATATTGATGCGTTTGTTCCTCACACACCGCTTCAGAACAGGTAGACACTCCTGAGGGATACCTGGACACACACACACACGCACAAATACACACACAAATAAGCTGCTACTATTTTTCAATCTTGATGATTTTCTAGTGGTGTGACATTTGGTGAAATGAGAAGCAGTCGTGATGCGCTCATCTCATCGCACACTCTCAAATAACTGAGTTATAAGTGAAAATTTCCCAGCGGAGCCCAGAAATTATTAATAGATAATAATTCTCTGACAATAAGCAGTGAAGTGAATTTCAGCAACTCCTACTCGCAGTTTATAAAAAGACACTGTTTAGAACAGCACAGCACTGGACACAGAGTTTGAATATTCAAACACTGCAATCAGTGAGTAAAATGTTATTGCAAGTGATAGGAATAACAGACAAATCAATGAAAATATGAGCCAAAGAAAATAGATTGTAAGAAAAAAAATAATGTTAAGCTGACCTGCAGGTAAAGGCTTGTCCTTATCCACGTTGTTGTTGTCGTAACGAAACTCAAAGCCGTAATGTTTGACTCGTCTGTGCTTCAGAGCTTTTTGAGCTAAAAGACATCATGAGGAAGTTAGCAGAGCAGGTTCAATTCTGATGATTATTCATGATTCAAGACATAGGTCATCTAGTGCGAGTGTGTGGTGCACAGTTGTACATTTATTATTCTTACATTTTTTCATCATTCTTGCAAACACTTAATTAGAAAGGGTAAATCTACCCAGATAATTTACTCCAGTACAATTTGTTGGCACTATTTCCATTCTATGCTACTATATACTTTTGTTCTACATAATTTTGAAAAACTATATTTTCTGACTCAACTGAATTTATCTGACAGCACTTGTTTATTAATACAAACTATAAATTATAATAACTACTTGAGTATTTAATACGCATCATTCATTATAATCCAGTAGTAACATATATCATTTTGAAACGGGCCATTTTGCAGTTAGATTTGGAATGCAGAACTTTTGCTTGTATAACTCCTACACTGTTTTTACACAGCCCCTCACCAGTGATATCATCGTTAGCGGAGGACCAATCAATGGCAGCAAGCAGCAGAGCCTCTTCCTCAAGAGACACAAAATCTTCCACCAGGACTAATCCCTCTGGCAAGGTAACGGACGCCTCCTCTTCACAGGTTACTGCACACACACATAAACAGAACATACAGTACAAGGATTTTACTGGCTTTACTTATCCAACTTGCTCATAAATGTAAGGTAAACAATGTTTCAGATGTTTATAGCAGTTCTTAGAGTAAATCATACTTGTGTCTGTGTGTGTCAGTGTTCAAAACCAAGTACCTGAGTCAACAAAACTGAGATAGAGTGTGACACAGTTCCCTCCACATTGCAGCTTTTCTCCATTCAGGTGGATGTGGGCTTTCCGAGCACACTCTTCAGATCTGGAATGACAAGAACAACTGTGTGAGCTGTAAACCAGAATCTTCCAGGGAGGTTTGAAAGGCTGAAAATAAATAATACAGTGTTGTCCATGCAGCACCTGTATGTGACGAAGGCGTAGGGCTTGTGAGGGTGCATGATCAGCGTCTCCAGCTCTCCCATCTCCTTCAGGACTGCAGACAACTCCTCTCGACTGACGCCGTTCCCCAGGCCGCCATTAGCCACCACCAAACTCTGCAGAGGAGACAGAGGCAGACTGGTTGATTTTATGCAGATTACGTAGGTTATTGTGGCTTTTCCTTTTCACCAGCAATGTCTGCAAGACCCTTTTAGTTGGATGACTACCTCCATGCTTGATCCAATTTTACCCAATACTTGACAAGCAGTTCTTATAAAACATTTTTTTTTGTTTTTTTTAAACAGTGGTATTACAGTGATGGAAGAAGTACCTTTACTTAAATGTGCAAATTGTAATGCAAATGTCATTTTGGGGAAGAAATGGGTCTTCATTGATTGATTTTTGTATGCCTAAGCAATCTAAATAAACAAATTCTGTTCGTTTTCATGATTGAATAAACAAACTGACAAGGGTTAAGGTTACAACAACACAATTTCACACCATTTTATTTTGTTGTGGCGGACCCTGCCACCTTTCTAGCTTCAAACAGTAACAGTGTTCTGGGGACCTTACTTTCCTCTGAGAACAGATTATTTATTCAGTTATGGAAAAAATTCATATTCCTGAGTTTGTATTATAACTTAATTAATATTATAAATATTACAATTCTAATAATTTCTTCTTCAAAACTACACAGTGCTATAAACATATCAGGGCATTAACAGACTAGTAAATAAAAACAAATGTCAACTTTATTTTCCACAGTTGGGAAGACAACTAAACATAAACAGTAACTGGGCTGTCACTGATTCGTAACACTGACTCCCTACAGTACATGTATACATTTTAGAGAAAGTTCCAGTTTGTTTTTAATTCTTCTGAGATTTCCATATACATTTCCATTCCTTCACTTTTTCAGGAAATCCCAGTTATAAGACAGAAAATGACAAGTCCCCTACAAAGCCTGAAATACCATTCTTATACTTTTACATGGCTGAAAACAGCAGATATGCGCTAATCATAAAGCTACACCTGGGAATGAGAGTGCTAGCTACTAAGCTAACTACCAGGGTGCCTCCTTTATTTAACCTCATATACATATATGAGGTTCATACAGGTATGATACATATGCACCTCATTTTGCAGCTATGAAACGCATTCCAAAAACATCATTAGAGTAAGTAGATTTCCTAGAAGAAGTCGAAGGTCTGTGTTAGCTAGCTCTCTTCTCTGATAGCTGCCACTTCCTGTTTACAAACGGTTCTTTTCTGTTACCTTGGTAGGCTGCGACGTTGTACAGATGCCTTCATGTTTCAGCAAAGTGTGGCTGGCTTTAATTTGTCTTTTGAGAACTTTCTTCTCCTCTTTACTCCTCCTGACGGCCTTCACGTTGTTTTCCACACTGGGATCCATGGTACGTCATTTTCTTTGGTCCGGGTGCAACAACAAGCATGAAACACCGATAGTTCCTGAAGATTCACCTCCCAATGATCAGCCGCAGCAGCCGGCCTAATTTTGGTTTTAGAGCCCTCTGATTAAAGCCACTTTGTAGATTTTGTAGGTTTTTGTGTTTTGTTGTTGTAGTTGTTTTCAAAATTATAGTATCCAAAGAGGCCAAAGTGAATTTTGTAGGCTACATAAAATTGATTAGTGCGGCCTAAAAAAAGATAGATAGATAAATAGATACTTTATTTATCCCGATGGAAATTCAAGTATCTATTGCACTTCTTTGTTGCATTTTTCTTTCTTTCTTTCTTTCTTTCTTTCTTTCTTTCTTTTACCAAAGTCAAAATGAAGTCAGTCAAAGTGGTCAGCCAGAAACAAAAACTGAAACAATAAAAATCTGCTAAATTAAATTAATAATTAAACATACCTTATCATTAATGAGAAATTAACTAGCAGGGTTCACAGAATTTAAGGATGATCCCAGATACAAAATCTGGATACAGTCAACCATTCATGAAAAAGATTAATGCTGTCAATGGCGGGCCCACTTTAAAAGCAAAAAATTATTAAATAAAAGAAATCCATCCATCTTGTACTTTGCATATGATCTTGAATAAATCCAGTGTTTTAACACGACTTTAATAGCCTTTCTTTGCTCCAATCTAAGGACAGAGCGTGTGATGTCTCAAATAATATCAGCAGGGATATATTGTTCTGCTGTGGTAATATTGAACTAATGACAGGAATATTACTCTTGCTCCTCTGTGCAAGTGGCCCTTCTATTCCCTCTTCCGATCTACCCATCCCTCTTAGTATCAAAGCCCATTCTGCCGTCCAGTGTTTTGCCCTGTGGCTCCATTTTATAGGACCTAAATCCTGATGGTAAATCCATGCTGCATGCCTTTCTAATCTCCCAACAAAAGACAGACAAAAATGCTCCAGGGATCATCCTATAGGCCCTGCTAACTTGATACCAAGGGATAAAAATGTAAACATGTAAGAGGAGACTTTTTGCCATTCCACGTTTCATCCATTTCATCCATCCATCCATCCTCAGACTCCACTCAGATTCTGGCAATTGAGGATAATCTTGCATTACCCGAATGAAAAAGTATTGTTACAACAGGCTTATTTCTTCTGCATCCTTGTTAACAAAACAAAATACACAACAGGACAGATGGTGATCAGATACAAAACATGTTGCTAGATTGTAATTTATGTACCGGTGTATTGTTTTGGTGCAGCGTCTGCCTCGGCTTCTGCTCAGATGCTGCGGATGAATTCCTCTAAAGCCAGATTAATGACTCTGCAGCTCCTCTGGGTGGACATCTTTGTGTGTGTTTGTGCGTGTGCGTCTGTGTGTGCCAGCATTGGTTGTGTGTTTGGCTTTGTGCGTCTGTGTGTGCCAGCATTGGTTGTGTAATGAAGCCCTCACCTGTCCTCAGCCATCTCAGTAATTACTGTGCCATGCTGAGCCCGCTGGCCAGTGGGAACCCTTCGTCGTCTTAACAGCACGCTCTGTTTGGTCTGCAAAACAACAGCTGGTCAGACAGGAGACCACGGCTGCCCTCTCCAACACGAACACAACACTCTGCTCCAATTTGTTTTACAAAACAGTCTCATAAAATTTTTCTTTTATGGCCGTTGAGTGATAGCCGTGCAGGTTCATTTGCAGGGTAAATGAGCAAGGGTTCAAGTTTTTGGCCCCAATTTCTTAGCATCCACAACACATTCTATCTAGTGCACTGGATAAAAAATGTTTGTGTCGTGAGTACATGAACTGAAAATGAAACAGAGGAGAGGTGACGAGCAAGAGAATAGAGCCAAGCCAAGATAACAATAATAAAATACACATTTAAAATAAAATAAAATAATACTTTTTTTTCTGCACAAACCATGTCAGACACATATAAGAGAATGTCCATACATGTCCTAATACATGTGTGCAGGCCATCTGTAATAATACATTTCAGAGTTGGTCAGCCATAATAAACTTGTGAGCAATGCATGTGAAGAAAGGAGCGTCAACATTCTGCCAAGTGGAAATGTCACTTTCGGGTTATGAACAGGAGATTAGGAAGGCATTTCCCTCACCGGCGCTCAAGGGCAGCTTCACCTTACACATCAGCCAAGCTCTGAAAAGGCAGCGTAACACTGAGAACTAGATTGGAACCACTTGTGTGCCCTGAGGCACGGCATCACCCTTTGAAATGCAGGGCCAGCAGCCAGAGGCCAAACGCCTGCCGCTGGCATCTCTGTATTCTAATTAGCTGGAGACTGCGTGACAGAGATAGACGGACAAAGAAACCAGATCCTGCCTTTTAAAATAGCGGTTCTGATCTCTGCCTCCCTCTCTGGAGACTGTGTGTTAGCAGATATCAGTCTGTTTTTGGGGAGAGATGAGTCACATAGAGCTAAGATGATAAAACAGGCAGGTAAATGTGCAGAAATCCAAAATTGCACTGGATTTTTTTTTTCCCATGGAGCAAAGCACGTGATGAAGCTAGAGAAGAATAAATGAAAGATAAATAATCCATTGAGTGATAACAATCTCCATTACATATAAAAGAAGACATACAGCTTTATACTGTGGTGCTGAAGAAGGTAAAAGAGTCACTTGCTAAAGTCTGTGGCAACAGATCTGATGTTCAACTTCAACTGGACAAAATATTAACATGGCTGTTCTTTGTGTTTGGTGATCCATCTGCTGTGTGTATCATCGCTCTGTCAGGATGACAGTCAGCTGAGATGAATTTCTGTCTCCCCTCCAATCACTGCTGCTGTAGTGGAAAAGATTCAGACACTTTAAATGAGTAAAGCTGTGGGCTGAATATTTTTTCTGTGCCAGCTATCCGACTAATGGCTAAACACAGGGACATACTGTGCCTATTGAATAACCACAGTAGGGCAAAGCTTTCATGATTTGCACATTTTTGCATCAAATCTTGTATATTCTGTTGATTAATGGATGAATATGTCATCTATTTGACTTTGAAATTACAGCCCAAGTAAGGCAGACATCTTGGAAGAAGATGTCTGTACACTATATACTAGAGGCACTAGCCAAGTTTTTTTAAAACTTGAAGCAAACCGGCAATTTGTTTGGTTTTTGTGTTGATTAAACACAAAGTGACAAAGATTGTATTGCTTTGGGATACACTTGGTCACACTTGATATAGCTGGATTTGGCTAGCTGTTTCCCTTTACTTCCAGTCTGTATGCTAAGCTAAGCTAACTGTATGTCAACATCAATGGAGAGGCACAGTGTTAAATCATTGGATAAAACAGGTTAATTTTTACACTTTTGTCTGGACTTAACAAGATGTAGCTGAAATATGTGACTGCTTCAGAGGCGCTGGTAGCTGGACTTTGTTAGACGGCTCCAGGCTAGCTGTTTCACCTTGCTTTCAGTCTGTAGCTATGCTAAGCTAAGGTAACTGTCTCTTGGTGCTAGCTTCTTATTCAGAATGGTGTTCAGTCACCGTCTCATAAAACCAGCTCTGCTGACCCTTGAAGGACCCCCTACATGATTAGTGGATAGACTCTTTCGGTGTAAAGTCAAGTAATGTAAAGATGCAGTCTGCAGGTGATTAGCTTAGCTTAGCATGACGACTGAAAGCAAAAAACACTTTCTCATTGTTACACTTTTAATTTTTTGTATGGATTAAACAAATGGAATAATAGATATGCTTCCCATCATTATGCTTATAAGCTAATTATCTAGTCCCAGGGTTCTCAAAGTGGGATCTGGGACACCCAGGGGTCCTCAAATGGGTCCCAGAAAATTCATTTTTCACACCAAAATTCACCATAATTACAGTCATAAATGGAACAATAAGAGAGTGTTCTGTTTTTGTCATATGTGTCATACACTTCCAGCAATTAAACATCTACAGGCAAAACTGTTATTAGATAGGGGTCCATGGTCTAATTTGTGTCAGTTTAGGACCAATGTAAATAACTTTGTATGCGTTGTCGGCCAATGTAGGCTTTTCTGAGAGTATGCTCGTTGTAAATATACACCTTTACAGTTGTTGTAGAGAGATATTGATGACTTGATTTGACTTGTCCACAGTTTTTTATTTGATCTGCCATAAAATTCACAGCTGGCAACTGTCACAGACTTTCACCTGATAATAAACAGA
>OMLP01013038.1:0-20295 GCA_900302685.1 Spondyliosoma cantharus | reverse complement strand
AGTTGCATTGCATGCACACACACACACACACACACACACACACACACACACACACACACACACATATACACACACATGTCCCAGAATGTGTGGAATGGTGTCTCTGCAGCCTTGCTGACACCCCTCTGTCTCTCCCCTGATTTAGAGGGTAACCCTGCCAACACTTTTCTTTTCTATCTTAAAAACACACACACACATACACACACACAGCTGTCAGAGTGGGCCGTGGTCGATGTGGCACACAGAGATGCCTGCACACCTCACCCTGCTTTACTCAATCACTATACACTAATACTGGATCTCCATGACAATGGGACTCCCTGGGTCAAATAGCTATTGGACCGACGCTGGCAGGGCGCCGGGGGTGATAAAATGGCAGCCGGTTTGATCTGTCAAATCCTCTGGGAATGACCTTGGAATCCTGCGATGGAAAGGTTTGAGGGAGCTGTGCTTATAGATACTTTGTCCCGCTATAACCCTTCCCTGTGTATGAGGCAAGGTGTGTGTGTCAAGGGGGTTTAACACTAGTTCAGAGATAACACTGTTGTAAGCAGCTGTCAAGTGTTAGATGAGCTGAGAGGTTCGCTGTAGCGAGCTGTCAAAATCCTTTTCTTAGCGCCAGCGTAATGCAGAGGAGGAACAATGTAAAAATACAAAGGGGGCACTTAACAACCACAAAAGAGGGGGGACAAAAATCACCAATTTATTATTAGCAACGCTTTTGTGACTTAGATTAGAGGATTTATACCACTCTTGTGACTGTACACTAAATATGAAGCTACAGCCATAGCTTAGCATAAAAACTGGAATCAGCGAGCCTAGCTCGGCCCAAAGGTAACAAAACTCACCCACCAACACTTGTAAAGCTCACTTATCAATTTTCACTGAATCCAGTGACCATTAATGCCCTTGTTTTCACTCATAAAGAAAAGGATGCCTTACATGAAACACATGTGAGCTCAGTTAGCTTTAACCCTTTAAGTAATTTCCCAGTCTGGGATCAATAAAGTATTTCTATTCTATTCTATTCTATTCTATTCTATTCTAACCCCTCGCCCACTTGACTGCATGGTTGGGTCAGCCCCGCTCAGATCCTGCACTGCTGTTGACAATCGTGCACATAAGCTAAGCAAAAGCACTTCGGGGATGGGATTTTGTCATTTTCCATTGCAAAAAGAGATGACATCTGTTTACCTCCTCAGGCTGTTACACAAGAAAGTTACACACCCACCCTCTTGAGAATGGCAACGAATCAAAAATGGCAACCTGTGGCCTTGACAGACCTTACACCTCGGTATGAAAATACAAGTTACGTGCATGACTATTTCTACATAGAAAAATTGGTCAGGCCAGGGACAGGCCACACAACCCACTTACACTGAAATACAGCAATAAATTATCATCAGCCATGTTTTGGCTATCAGATCTGGACCACCTGTGGACTGTTATTCATTGCTTTATTTGTGCCGAGTGCAAGTGTGCTGTGTGTCCCCGTCATTGGGCCAATACCAATTTTGTGGGGGATGGGAGCAGTGACTTCATATGGCCCTTGGCATATTTACCAAAATGCCAAACAAAAGTATGCAGGCAGACACTGATTGGAACAAGCTTGGTATAAACTTTGGTCAAGGAACTTTTTAGAGGTTTGGCTTAAAAAAAAAATCTCTCACTGAGGGGAACAGAATCTGATTTAGCCAAGCTGCCAGTGTCTGTTGATCCATCAGTGAAGAGAAACACATTTAGGCCAACCACTAAAAGCAAGAATGCTCACACACATTCCTATCTTTTGTCATCTTTCATGACTGGCAGCTGTCATCCAGCAGCCAGGAGGGATATTGAAAGGGGAACAAGGGGGAACAATTTCTGACAGCATGATGGATTGCTGGATTTAAACGCCTCACATGTTGCATTTTGGAGAGGGCTGCTCCGTTATTCTTCTTTTCCCTTGTGAAAAGCTTTCTGCGCAGATACTGGGTGATACTGTTTCATTTTCCTACATCCATCAGAAGATTGTGTTTGGAACAACTGCAATCCACCGAGCATCTGCAATAACGTTTTATAAATAACCCTGAGTGGCTCCTCTGTTGTGTGTGTGTGAGAGAGAGAGGGACAGACTCTGCGTGGTTACAGATGGGAAAAACTCCAGTGGACCAGATTATGGAAAAATAACACACTCTATTGGTCGTTTAGTTGGTGTGTGACATCAGTCTGTGTGTATGTGAAACATGGGCGGTCCGCTGAGGATGGCTACTTTAGGACCGGGTCCTGCCCCTGCGCCCACAGAAGGGCTGGACAACAGCAAGAGGATCAGCTGCTGATAGATGCTGCAGAGGAGAAGCGGCACAGTAGAGACGTTTCTAGTAAAGAAGACACGCCGTTCGAGGTCAGGAGAAAAAAAAAACGCTGGACCACTGGAACATCTGCTTTCTCCTCTTCCTGTTCATAGTGAGATCACCGCCAAAAGAGGACAGGTAACAACTCACTGACAACATCTGTTTGTGTGTAGTTAGCTCTCAATAATGTCGTTGTTCTTGGGAGAATAATGGAGGCGAACAAACCCAATCAAAAGTGTTCAACACAGCTGCACTTAGACAGCTGAAAAATGTTTTCAAATGTGCCCAAAAGTAATAATGATGATGTTCTCAACCATCAGTACACTTCTTTCTAACCTGATCATGTGTGTATTATTGTATTATTATGCATCTTTTGTCTGCATGCGCGTCATGTCCCGTGTTTGTATGAGGGGATATTGTGGACCCTCTCTCTGTTGAGTGATGGTAACTGTGAATAGATGCAACGACCCGCCTGAGAGGTGACTGATCCCTCTAATCTATGATAACAGAGGGGACACAAATGCACACACAAACACAGCACATGGTCAAATGGAGAAACACACATGCCTGTATTTCTAGCAATCCTAACCCAAGTCTTTCATTGCAGGTTCAGACCAGTCCAGGAAGGAAGCACACCTCCTTAAAAACATCTGCATCCTTCCTCCTCGTCAGCACTTCCCTCAGGTCATCTCCTGCTCTCCGTCCTATCTGAGACCCCACCATGGACCGCTCGGTCCAGGAGCTGTTCCTCAACTTCATGATCGTCTTAATCACTGTGCTGCTGATGTGGCTGCTGGTGAAAACTTACCAGGACTGAAGCATGGAGCAACAGGAGAGAAGCAAGGCCCAGGGGATGGAGGAAAGCCAGCATGGTTCCTGTAGGACTGTTTACAGTGTGTACATCTTTCCATTCTTTTAGTTGGTCCACAGCTATAATTATTCCAAAAAGGTCAAAAACCATGTAATTGCCACAGCCAGATGAGCAGATTTGCCAAAGACCAACGAGTCTGGGATCTGTGTTTGTTTTCTGAGCTATTTTTTGAATGCGGCCCTAAATATTTCTGGCAAGGGCCAAAGGGTAACTCACAGCAGAGATGGGAGGGTGAATTAAATAAATGAACCGGGGGTTGGGGCTCTACTTCCTCACTCTGGAGGGTTAGAAAACACTGTAATGTCACCATGTCACTGTGTCATTCATGTGACCTGTGCTGCATTAATCTATGCCGTCGTGTCCTATCCTGTTTCCACCATGTGTCAAAGAAGAAGACATCAACACAAATAATGAAGCATTATGTTTATATTCACAGTTCTTGCCATTAAACAGTCTTTCATTTGTTGGCGTCTTTTTTTCTGTTTCATTGCACAAACATTCATGATTTACACCATGAAGCCCATATTTTTCTCTCCAGGTTTCTGAAACGTTAAGTTACTGAATTCTTTGAAGCTGCAGTGAGTGGGAGTGGGAATGTTTCTCTATGGTAGACAGGTACAGGTAAAGTTGCACATTGATATTCAGGTGTTCTATCTATTGGTCACATGTAGAATTGCTGTACATATCATCTTGAGAGGAGAAACAGGGCATGCACAGGTACATGACAGTCTGAAGCAGAATAAAGGCAAGTAGTTTACAGTAAAAATCCACCCAGATGATTCACACAGTATTGTCATTATTTCAGTTGTGTTTTAAATTGTTGTATACGTATAGGCAGGTCTCCATCAGTCAGAAAAAAGAGCTAAGAAAGGAATATCAGGCTGATAATATGGAAATTGTCCATGGTACGGTAGCCCTGGGGGTCAAAAAACAATACCATTACAGAGAAAACTAAATGAACTGGTGGGCTTTTTGGAATGCTGTTGTCTTTTGGGAAATGTTGTGTTCCGTAAATGTTTTCTGAAATAATGTGTTTTCTAAAATGTTTTGTGAAATCACGTTGTCTTTTCTGAAATGGTGTTGTGTTTTGTGCAATGTCTTGGTTTTTTCAAACATTGTTACTTCTTGACCCTCTGGGCCACGACAGACCCGAATATATGAGCATTCTCTCAAAATATTACCAGATAACGTATGTTTACTTGATCTGCACTACCAAAGAAAAGAACAATTGCTTGAAACAGTCTATTCCTTTTCATACAAGACAAAGCAGACACTGTTTACGACTTTTGCGTGACGTTGCCAGAACAAAATAGTTTGATCTGTTCTGGATGTAAAATCCCCAAATGCACCAAAAGGGAGACTAGATTGTTCCTACAGGCTGTAAGTGTAACATAACAAAGTCTTCTTTTCTGTACTTGAGCTGATCAAATTTACAGATACTGTGAGTTCTTCTTTGGGTGAATTCTCCTTTTAAAGCGCACTAGACAGAAACAAACATTCAGGTACTAAAATAGCTTTTCTAAAATAAGACTTCCTCTCAATAGCATTCCTCCATAGGAGAGACCTCATTTTGACTGACACAAGATAATCCTATGACAGCAGGTGCATCACACATACAAAGTTAAATAAAAAAATAAATTAATCATTTGGCTCGGGTGCTCTCGTGTTACGATGATCTGTGAGAGAAGTGGAGTTAGTTGGGAGTCTGTCAGCCGTCCGTCATGCACAGAGGAGACTCATCATGGGTACTTTGCAGTGACACGTGTAACTCACATGTATACCCGCTCACATGTGGTCGTATGTGTGTGGGTGTGTGTGTGTGTCTGCTGTGGTTCATGCTGTGTCACCCCATGGGTCTCTGTACCTGTTGAAGCTGATGAGCTGGCAGTGGAACTCAGTTAGCGCTCTGGGCATCGGCGCCACTTCCTCCCATTGACTCCTCCCCTTGTGGTACACCTGCACAGGCCACGAGAAAACACACAGACAGTACAAGTCAAAATCTTTAAGGGCATGGACAGTAAAAGAGGAGAAACATCCACCCATGTATCCTCTCATCTCTACCTTTATCCTAGTGCTGAACGATAAATCTTACTTTCATTATAATTGTGGTACTAAAGGTCGAGTGTGTCAAATGAAGGCATATCTATCTTTACAAAATAAAAAAACAATGGCTCTAGAGTGGGCCATTTAAATTTTTCACATAGAGGTGTGTGAACCAAGGGGTGCTCTGTTGGTTGAAATCTGTAACCACACCACTAGATGCCACTACATCCTACACACTGGACCTTTACATTAGCAATACTCAATATTGCGACTTGTATCTTTTGCAACACTTTCTTTTTTGCGACTGATTACTTCGTCCAGGCTTCTTGAAGGCAGAGCCATTACTAAGCCTGTCGACAGTAAACCATCAGTTGTTTTTCCTACCTGAACTTCATCAGTGATCTCGTCAGGTGAATAGTCTCCACCCAGGATGTAGATTCTGTCTCTCATGCCCACTGCTCCGGCGTTGAAGCCGGCACACTCGAATGACCCCTCACCCTTCCATACCGAGGTCTCTGGACAAAAACTGTAGACCTGGATGGGAAAAAGACACACCTCTTATTCAAACACTTGCAATATATATATATATAAATATAAATATATTTATTGCTTACACACTTCCAACTCATTCATGCATCTGTTGACTCACCTTGTAAGTGGACAGGTCACAGAGGTGCAGTGTGTTGCTGATTGACACCGCCTTGACAAGTGTAGCATGGAAGAACTGGCCGAACTCTGCGACCAGGCGGTTCCACTGGTCCTTCTTTGCGTCGTAGCAGAAGAAGCAGTCCAGCGAGGGGTTAAAGGAGTCTGTCATCTCCACCTCTGATCCAAGAGTGTAGATGACACTGCCACAAGCACTGGCCTCAGGGTAGAAGATGGCAGTGGGCAGCTGGCTGACTGAGCTCCAGGTCTGGGTCAGAGGGTCATAATACTCCACCTACAATACAGGAAAGAAAATAATTTGCTCTGCACTTCAAGAAAATCTACACTCACACTCCCAAGTTAGTAGACATCTCAGTCAATCGAGACGCTGTTACCTCCAGCAGATTGGGAGCTCCCCCTCTCGATCCCTTGCTCCGTCCCCCAATCACGTACACTCGGTCCAGGCAGGCCACAGCTGTGTGCATGGTTCGGGGCTCCAGCATGGCCGGTGCAGGTGTACAGGTTAGGGTCACAGGACAGAAGCACCAAACCTCATCCGTGGCATCATGGAGCGGCTCGGCCACATGGAGACGTACTGACCGGCAACAGTTCCCTCTGCAACCGCCTGTCACAAACATCTTAGATCCGGTGGAAAGATGAGAAGGTAGTAAACTTTTTGGAGCTATAACCAAGAACATGATTGAAATGTTTATGATTCAAAGTTTTATTTGTTCATGACTTTTCTCCCACTTTTGTTTTTACCTCTTGAGGTTTCTAAAAAGCTTTCAACAAAGCAATCTAGGACGGAAAACTTTAAGTTTTCATTCTTTAATTTCAGGACTCGATCCTAAACCTACCTTCTCAGCGTAGCTGGTTAGATAGGATCCCGGTGGGTCTGGCAACATGGCCGTCCCCTCCCCGTGCCCTGCTCCCAGCTCTTTCCACTGGTCTGTTTCCAGGCAGTAGCAGAATGCGTGGCGAATCTCCCCGTTCTCCTCCGTCTTCTGGATGTAGATGTAGCTCTGTGTTGTGGCTGACCTGGCGTCAGTGAGAAGGCCGCTGTACTGGTCCTGTCGGCTCTGAGCCTCCGAGAACAGGGCGAGACAGGACTCACTGTCGCTGAGGAGAGTGTCTGAATCACGCAGCGTCTGAGAGAGAGAAGGGGTGACGTGGTAAGACTGAGATCAATCACAAGAATTTACCCATCAGGCCCAAAATCCAGCCCATGCAGTGTGTTTCTACCTTCAGCGCAGGTAGATGGTGGAGTCTGGTTAGTGACAACAAGCCTGGCAGCAGTTTTTTTCTTCCAGGGAGATCATGGCGGATCCATCTAAGAAGTGACGTCACTACATCCTCCTCACTCAGCACGTTTAGAGCATCTGACCTGAGGCATGCTTCCAACACATTCACCTATAAGAAGCAAGAGAAATAGTAAATACTGGGTCCCTCAAAACAAACCTGTGGAAATAAAGGCCCCTACATTGAGGGCCAAATTTCATGGAGAAAAAAAAAGATTGCACACTCTGCTATGTATCATACAGTCAAGGTGCAAACTAATTCAAAGAAAGCCTGCATTTATTAGCATGAATTTACACCATCATTATATAAACCTCAGCTTCACTGCTAAAACAGGCTCGCATGTGGGCTTGAGGCTCACATGAAACGCCTCTGCAAAAACTCCTTCCATCACCTCAGAAATATTGCCAAACTCCGACCCTCACTCTCCTTTCCTGACGCCGAGAAGCTCGTCCACACCTTTGTCTCCTCCAGGCTGGATTACAGGCTGGATTGCTGCAACGCACTACTCATTGGAACCCCTAGCAAGAGCATCCAAAGGCTCCAGTATTTGCATGAGAGTGCGCAAGTATGAACACATCACACCCATCCTCCGTTCACTTCACTGGCTTCCCAGCTCCGCCAGGATTGAAGACAAGGTCTCGCTCCTCACTCACCAGTGCGTCCATGGCAACGGCCCCTCCTATCTCAAAGAACTGCCAGCGCCACAAACCCTATCTCGATCCCTCCGTTCAACTAACTCACACCGTCTCCACCGTCTCTTTCCTTTTTAGCAGATGCTATGACCTCTAAGTAGCTTTTCTCTTTTGCTGTTGCTTTTCCTGTAGCACTTTGAGATTTGTTTAAATGTAAAGTGCATTACAAATCAAATGTATTATCATTATTATTGTTATTATTATTATTAAAACAACTTTTTAGCCGTTTTCAAGCAGCACCTGCATGTCCAGAAAGTCCTGTGTTTTGGAAAGGTCAGAGAAGTTTTGAACCACAAACTCGTGGGCACTTCGGAGGAGGGTTGCTGATCCGTACGCCTCCGCGAGGGAGAAGAGGGACAGACAGTTATAGAGGTCCATGGATCCTATCAGGAAGTCGCTGCACGCTCGAGACAGGACTGACACCTGAGGACACGAAATGGAAATGCAAATAGGGAATATGGAAAACATACCGTGAAAGGCAGCTTGGAGACACATTATGTAATTAAGCATTTTTTTAAATATAAAAACGTGCTAAATAGCTCTTTATATTCCAACAGTACTCCTACAACACTATTAGAGTGTTTGGTCAGTAACACATGTTCCTCTACCTCCTGCATTCATGGAGAAAAGGCATTCTGTCTGATATCCCTGCCCACTTTATCCAATCAGGACAGAGAGCTCCATAAAGAGGCGGCCCTGTCTTCTTGTGAATGCGCAGAGAGCAGGATCCGCCTGGTTGCTGCTATATCTGCTGATTACTGCTGAGTGTTCATGTGGTGACAAGAGAGGAGGGAGGGGATTGCTAACTGCAAAACGGACATGAACTCAGCTAAAACAACCCTCACGGCAGCTTTAAATTGGGTGTTTTCACTTACTTGATTAGACCTCTGCTTGGGTGGAAGTTGGGTGGAGCTATGCTGGGAATTATATGAGGCCACAGCAAAATGTAGGTACCAGTGTCCATTGAGATGTGGACTTGAGTCATTGTTACTTGGACATGAGCCCACTCACTCTGTGTTGAGGTCTAAATTTGTCAAAATTAGTGACGGACTCCTGTGTGGGTGCACCATGGACGTGTGGCAGACATTTTGACATAGCACACCAATGATTGATTTGCTATATTTCTACGAGAGGAAATAATTGGTTGCATGTCTACCTGCAGAAAAGAGGCAAGCTGAAACAGCACATCTACGTTGCCCTCAGTGATGAGTGTCTCTCCAGAATAGGCAAAATCCAGGAAAGAACCCACCGCCACTGGACACTGGTTATCAAGAGTCACCGAACCATCACCACGCTCTTTCATATCCACCTCAAACATGGCCCTAAAACAAATAACAGTTAGATAGATAGATAGATAGATAGATAGATAGATAGATAGATAGATAGATAGATAGATACCTGAAGAAATCACTGCATGCTGCAAGGACACAGCGATGACAGGGGAAAATGTGCTCCTGCACCTTAATGGTGAAGTCAAACATCAACCCCCGCTCCCTGAATGATCTGAGCACGCTCAGCAGCTGGAGTCCGTGTGACTCAGACATCCGCAGCAGGGTCCTGCACTCAGGGACCCCGTTACATTGAGCAGCGCTGTCAGGTTTACTACTGGGAGGGCTGTTTGTGCAAGAGGATGTCTCTTGGGATTCCTCCATCATCTCAAATTCTGAGAATAATACAAATCCACAGTCAAAAAATGCATTTTTGAAGAATTTAGTGTGAGTGTGAGCCACATATAATGTTTGTATCGCCTGTATGTGTAAGACAGACATAGAAATGTGATCAGTGAAAAGAGAACGCATAAAAAAATAATCTACTTCACTTTAACATATCTCTCACGGACAGCTCCAGACGAACATCCAAGTATGATATTGCTGATTAGAGTTTAAGGAAAGAGCTTGGTTTGTGTCTATCATATTATTACTCAGCTCAAATTAAATACACTACAGTCACACTTACCTTCGATAGGGAATAACCAAGTTGTTTGAAGTCAAATGCATAGAAGTGACAGGAAGACATGTACAACATGCAGGTAAGTTAGGTAGTTTGAAGCAGGGCGAGCAGTACCCACAGTGTCAGCACCTCGGACAGCTCTCTGTCTCATGCCACTCTGACTTCCGGAAGCGTGAAATCACGCGAGGACTCGGAACGGCGTTTTGTTTTTTATTTTTGTGATTATACTCGTCACATACTCGTGTTAACTGAGAGTGTGCTGCTTTTTTCATAAAAGATAGACATTAGTCTCGTTTATAAAGGCCTTTGAGTTGTGTGCGGACATTCGGCTCTTTGTTTGCGGCAGAGGGAGGCGCAATGACTGCTGGGAACTGCAGTTCGCTCTTATAGGTAGTCTGCACTGCACTTCAAACACCTTGAGTGTGTGTTATTGTACAAAAATAGGTTGTTTGCCCATGAAATCACACCTCTTTTTAAGTAATTCACAAAACTGCCCATGGGACTGACTAGAGATTATTATTATTATTATTATTATTATTATTATTATTATTATTATTACTACTACTATTATTATTATTATTAGTAGTAGTAGTAGTAGTAGTAGTAGTAGTAATAGTAGTAGTAATAGTAATAGTAGTAGTAGTAGTATTCACTTGAAATACATGTAACTAAATGCAGCAATCGTGCCACAAATCTTGAATCAAAAAATGCATTGACTCCTAACATTTCATTATTAGTGGTAGGGGATATAATTCACATATTATAGCACAAGAGGCGGATTTAGAAGTAATGAAACGCTGCATTCAAGCAAGATCGTTCACATCATTCAGGGCTACATTGTAATATGCAAACAAAATCCTTATTGCATGGCGAGAGACCCGTTGGCATGATGCTGCTGTTGCATTCTTCCAGGTTGTTGTGTTTTTCTTTTGTTATTCTTTTAAAATCTTATTTACCTTTTCAATTACATTACAATGACATCACTGTTGTTGTAAAAACAAACAAACAACAACAAATAACCAAAAAGTAAAAAAGGTGAATAAATCTAAATGAAGGGGTGTTTAAGTAAATCAGAAAGTCTCAAGGCACATTTTCTCAGCTTTTTCAAACAAAGACTGGAGAAAATATTTAAAGTCATTTTTGAATGTCACAAAAATTGGAGCATTTTTTTTAAAAATGTTTTTATTTGCATTTGTGAATATAAAACATACACTTTAATCAAAAATATGTTGGCCTCCATGTTGTGAGGCTCACTACTGCAGTGCAACACATCACCACTGGGTGGCGCTGCCTTCCTTTGAAGCCAAATGTGTGGCTGTGCTTATGCATGAGGCAAGAGCCAGTGAATTTGAATTATTGAACGTGAACTCCCAGCTCTGCTGCAATTCCCTTTAACCACCACCGTGCTGCTGACCAAATAACACACTTTCCTCTGTGCTATGTGGCTGGACATGTTGATTACAAAGACACATACCAGACAGGCTCGCTGTAGACGCGCACTAACCCTACAACAGCCTGTGTTGACAACATAATAATAATAACAATAACAAAACAATAACAATAACATAAGTTGTGCGATGACCTAGCACGAAAAATAAGGAGTTAATCGATACAATGCTAACGAACAAACAAGAACAAAGAACTATAATAATGTGATTACACGACATCCTATCAATTATAACCTCCAACCTCATCTACATAATCTCGATCAGCAGGATGAGCCTATAGTAATCGATTTGCACTGACCCTTAAAATCAAATGCCCCATCATAGACTGAATGACTGTGACCAATCATCAGAAATAATGCACAACAGAAACTGAAACCATTCCTGCAAGCATGCACTGTTTTCTACAATTTACAAGTCCGAGCTGTATTGATCCACATATAATTATTTGACTATTATTAGTAGTATTATTATTAAATCCTCTGCATGTTATCGGAGGCCCCCTCCTCTCTCTTTGCATCTCTGCATCCCTCCCTTCCTCTCTCCCTCCCGGCAGTGCATCCCCATCCCCCACACGGTGGCCGTCTCTTCGGGTGAAAGCTGTCTTCCCTGCGCCACTGGCCCGACAAAACGTTGCTGTAGCAGAGCCAGTCCGCACCGACCGGAGGCAGAGCAGACACACGGGAGAAAAGCACGTACACACACGGGGAAAAATCTTTTTTCTTCTTCGACAGAGTGACTTTGGTAAGTCTCGTCCTGCAGTTTTATCACGGAGGGCAGGTATGTCCGATGTGTCGACTTGCTAGTTGTTCGTTTTTCTGTCTTTTTTCTCGCTCCGTATCCCTTCAATTGTCCTCTCCGCGGTGGCTACAGTGGGGGAACTAGCGGGCTCAGCTAAACGGGGCTAGCTCGAATAGCGGGATCAAACTGAGAAACTTGTGTTCGTGTTTTTTTTTTATGCAGGTGGGTTTTTACTGCCGGACGGCGAAAATATCTGCTGTTGGTCCAGGTGCAGCCCGGTGTGGTACACTGCGAGTGTTTTTCATTGTCATTTGCAAATCCTTGCCCAAGCTAGCACGCTAATTAGCCATTTCAGCAGCGTGTGCGGAGTGATGCAGGGATGCTACGGCGGGTTAGCTGTTGTCTTTTCAGACTAGCACGCGAGCTAAGCTAACGTTAGTTTTTATGCGACCCCGCATAGTTTCCTGCACGGGGTGCTTCGGAACGGTTGAACAGACGTGCTAACGGTTGGCTAATCTGGTGATAATTGGCAAGATGGCATCTCGGAGTTGTTATCTAGAAATCGGTGGATTTTCAAAATGGTGTCTTAAGCTTGTTTGAGTGTGACCATTTTTGTCCAACCATTGCTGTTTTGGCGTTGCTTGCTGTCTCAGGAATGCAGTGCACTGCCAGTGCATGCCATACTCTGATACATATAAGTACACATTAACCACTGATGTGGTGGTAAATAGAAATGCCTGCGCACTAAGCTCTCCCTCCAGGCTACAGCCACCATTATGAACGAAACAATCGTATTTTGGAGTGGAACTAATTTGTCTGTAGCTGAGTTTTTGTACGACCTCTGTGTTGTGTTTGAAATATATACTCCATAAACTCCATAAATATTGAAGTGAACTGTGTTTACACACTGGATTTAGATGGTTCGCTTTCACAACATCTGCGCACATAATTTATTCTTAAGGTTCATCATAAACATGTGGTTCCTCTTGAGGTTCAGATTGAGTTACATGAGAATTAGTATTAAGTTACACATTACGGCTCGACCAATGTGGCTTCTTCAGGGCCAGTGCCGATTATTAGAAATACGGGAGACTGAAAACTGATAATTCATCCGCATTAGGAATTACACTTTTAGTTTGATAAATGTGGAACAACCAGTGAGGGCTAAGTACATTTACTTAAGTGCTGTTCTGAAGCAAACATTTCACGTTCAAAATGTAGTTACTTGTTACTTTGCAGAGCTAACTTGGATTATTCAGTGTTTATAGGCTATTAATTGTGATGCCTTACCAATCAGATATTGTTGTATGCATGACATTGTGTGAGAGGATACTGCACCAGAGTCATTAGTTTGTACTTGTCAGATTGCTGATAAAATAATCTCAGATCAATGTCTTAGTCAGTCTTGTTGATCAGTTTTTAGTCAATTAATTGCCTCATCAACGTATCATTTTAGCGCTAGTAGAATTGCAGTCGTCCCACAGGGTATGCCTGTA
The DNA here is from genome assembly GCA_900302685.1 of Spondyliosoma cantharus. Classification (NCBI taxonomy): domain Eukaryota; kingdom Metazoa; phylum Chordata; class Actinopteri; order Spariformes; family Sparidae; genus Spondyliosoma; species Spondyliosoma cantharus. Next base: position 6,780 of record OMLP01013038.1, on the reverse strand, counting down.
CTCACTCACTACTCGGAAGACAAAAAGCAAAAGCACTCTCACAAAGTGCAAAAGAGACAGGATTACATAAAAGGCTAAAGGCGTCTTTCTTCTTCTTTTCTCTTATGACTGAGTCTTATCAGTAGAAATGAATCCTCTTCAAGATCATCTCTTTTTTTGGAGGGGGATTACCTGCTTTAGTCATTGACTACTAATCCCATTTAATTCAAGAAATTTTATCTGTCTGAAGGGATTTCATGAGATACTACTGTGCCCTCACTGGAGCAACTCAATGCATATTAAATGTGTGTAGTTCAAATGTTGCTCTGCGGAGACTGGATGAAGCACACTGTTACATGTATGATAAATGCTCAGTGGTTATTTGTTTTCTTTTAATTTATCATGTTAAAATAAACTACTTTTTGGCTGTTTGTACTGATAGTGTTTGGTAGAAATCCTTTCCTTTTATGAGGCTGAATGACAGAGTCATATTGATTTACTCGCAAATTACAAAAGACTGTGCACAGTCTTTTTTAAGACTCTTGTGAAATCAAGAAGCATCTGGTGAAATTGCATCCCCTAGATAAAGGCATATTAAATACAAGGACAATGGTCATCCTTGAGAAATCCATCCACAAATTAGAGTATATTGGTGGCAGAGGATAAGAACTAGAATTTATTAAAAAAGTCAAGTGATGCTGAACTGAGCCAAATATCTGTCAGCATTGGTGAAGTATTTGCTGCCTCAATTTCATCCTCTGAGGTGACCGCTGTCTACCATGCTTGAAGAAAAAAAGGGGGCATCTGGTTTTTGGCATGCGGTGAGCACAGCCTCATGTGTATCAATAGCGGGATGTACAATGCAGCCGTAAAACTGTCAGACTATAGAAAGCTGGAGTCACTTAATGTTACGAGAGCTAGTGGTTCTATAACAGACTGTTGTCACTTCATTCCCGTGTGGTTTGGACCACTTAATGAGTTGCTCATCAGAGAGCCGTGAACAAAGTGCTTACACACGACAGACTCCAGATTCGCCCTCCTCTGGTGTCCATCCCACTGTCCCTTAAACTTGATGACCAACATGTTTTTAATGGAGACGCACCGATAGGAACAATTGGTTAGTTGGGCAAGCTTGAAAGTCACCCATGTTAGACGATTTCATCATGGAAATCATTTATCATTGTAGTTGGTTACTACACTGAAAATGGTTATTATAAACTAGCAGTTTCCCACTGCCCAAGGTAAAGTACCCATATTGCTTTTTTTGTTCAACCAACCCTTTAAACTCAACGATATAAAACAAAAATAAGCAGCAAACCTTTAAATAGTAGAAGCTGGAACAAGTAAATGATTGGAGTTTTTGCTTGCTTACATCAAGTTATTCTTAATTTTTTGTTTGGAGTGCAGTCCTGCTTAATTACAGAAGAAATCATAAGAGCTACATCAAGTGTTCAGATGCCCAACAAATCCCACGTTAGTTTGAGCTGAGTATAAGCAAACTGCCATCACTGTTCCCAATAGCCACAAATACAGAAACATTTCTTACCTCACCATCTACATCTGTATTAAAGCTCTTTTGTTTAGAATATTTCTACACCAACACTAAAAACTGCACATTAACACTAGTGGACGATCCGCTCCATAAAGTGCCAATTAGAACTGTTGATCATGTTTGTCATTGTTGCGTCTGTGCCAGTGGTGTTAAATTTCAATCACTTCAGTGATTTATCTACTCGACGTGCACGTTACCCGGTCTGTGACCTATTCGGTGAAGTTGAAACAATTTGACAAATGTAACACCAGATTCTCCTTCGTCTTTGATTTAGTTTTAACATGCTGAATGTCACAGATTCATAGGCTATCCACATGGAAACTCTTTTGTGTAAACACACGTTTTGCATCGTTTTGGCCGATCGTCCACATGGATTCTGTAAACGCAATTTTTTTTTAAACCTGGTCTCGGGGTGGAAAAATCCGAAAACGCTGCCCTTGCGTTCTCGTGTGGACAGCGAATCCGCATACTTCGCGTATTGATGACACCATCACCCCACCCCTCAACCTCTAGCCTTCGACCGCTGAACCCCGCGACATCTCATAACAACAATGGCGGAATGTGAGTCGCAGCAGCAGCACAAACGGTTCTGGTTTCCTTGCACTAGCCATTTTCGTCTTCTTTTTGTTGTGTTCGATTTCTCCCTTCTACTGTCTGTTTGTATACAGCGCGCAAGCTTTATGCACATGCTCCGTCTCTTCTTCTCCGTTTTTGGTGAATTTCATGCGCCACCTACAGGCCTGGAATATGAACTACAGCGTGTTGTGTCGTTTATAGTGGATCCGTTTGGACGCAAATATTCTTGAAACGATGCCGAGAAAGACGGAGGAAAAAAATATTGTTTTGGACAAGGCCTCATTCACAAGATCATTTTGACAGACTAATTTGCCAGTTATTTTCTTGTCATGTTTAGTCTTTTTTCTGACCAAGAGTCCACAAACTGAAGATCTCCATTTTATTATAACACCAGATACATTTCTTGCTCCACACTATACACGGTGGCCTAAAGCCTGAAACACACCAGGCCAACCGTTGGCAGTCTGAAGCGTTTGGGGAGACTCGGACGAGTTCGGGAACAAATGTGTTCGGTGTGTTGAGCTGCGTTGGAAGCTTTTGGAACCACGCGGACAGTGACTGCTCCGATTCAACTTGCGAACTCTGAGAGTGTTAGCTGTCGGCCGTTTGAGCCATTGGATACTCTGATTGGTTATGTGCCAGCTGTATGACCATTCTGAGTGTGTGTGTGTGTGTGTGGGTGGTGTGTGGCAGAAGTGATGATTCTCCTTATTACCTTTTCCCTCCTGCGACGTCTTCGTATAATAACGAGCCCGAGAGCGGACAACATGACCATCAGCTCAGCCATAACGATCTAATGCCAAGTATTGTATTCCACAAACGTCTTCTCAGGTCAAATGAATACTGAGCCAATACTGTATGCGCTTTGTTTTTCTAATCTGATAATTTATGGTCTGCACTCCGTTCCGTCATTTCCTGTTTTGGAGTACTGGTGCAATACTAGCGCCACCCGCTGTTAAGGAGGCTCATTGCATCTCGCGCAAGCGCAGAACATACACGCTACTGTGGAGTTGGCAGCACGTCGAAGCGGTATGTTCAATGCAGCTTTTCTGCCAAACGGGTCAGACAAGAGGTAACGGAGTGGTCGGATAAAGGCAGTTGGTTTGAGTCTGCACGGTGTGTGGGGGGCCTTTACATCACTTGGTAGAATCTGTATCGTGCTCGTTTGATTGGGGTGAGCTCATTGTTCTGTGAGATCAACCCAGTAACATGTGCCTGAACAGATCCATGACCTGCATTGTCTGGATAAAATCGTTGCCTGGTGATTGATCTTGCGTGTGTGCGTGCGTGCGTGTGCGCAGTGGCAGGTGTATAAAGGACTCGCATAAAAGGTTGAGCTAGTCCCTGGAGGCAAATCTGTAATGCATTCAGCTGTCAGTCACATGGGGGTCTGTAACTGTGTACATATGCACACGTGTTCATACACATGTGTCTGCGCTGCAGGCTGTTGTATCATTAGTGATACCTACAGTTATAATCAATAGTATAATTTCAGGCTGCTCTCCAGCAGCGGGCTTCAAAAGAAACAAATGTGATCAAACCTAAGCAATAATACTACAGATGAAATGGTACTAAAATTTCATAGCGCGATTATAGTGCTTGGGGAAACCTTGGACAGTTGGTACGGCTGTTTGCAAATAGTGGCTACTCGTACTTCCAGCAGACGTAGAGCAACAACTACTTCTGATTGTACCACCACCAGCTATTGAGCTAATGTTCGATTCCATGTCATTTTAGCTGTGTGTACAGTGCACTGTGGGTATCCCAGAAAGAGAAAAGAAAGAAAAAAAAAACAAAGGCCTCGGTTGACTCTATATGTAAGCTTGATATATCTGTAGCCACAAAAGCAGCAAGAGCGACTGGCATCAATCAGCCACTCCTAAAATCCCCCTGCTTATTAATAATGGTGACCTTTTGCAAAGAAATGGTAAATATTACTGGTTGCTATTTTAACTACAATATTATGGCCCTTCCTTCTCCTCTTGTATTTGTCAAGTCCCCGTCTGTCGCAGGCAATAATTCCTGTCTGCTGTTAATATTACCTAGAGGTATTGATTGTTTATCAAGGGTTTAACTGCCTAGTCCGGGCTCACAAAGCCGTGTGTGTTTGTGTCTGTGTATTTGAGTTTTTCCCCCTCTAACTCAAATGATTCAGAATATGAATCCAGTGACACTCATTTTGAGTGGGTTTTCACTTCTTTCCACTTACTAATAGACCCTGGTTATTGTAGAAGCTAGTTTTTGAGTATTTTTAAACCACACACATAACTAAATGTTAAATTATTATCTGAAAGATTGGGGCCTTCTCCACATTAAGAAAACATTCTTCCAGAGAATTGTGTAAAAGGTTATAAACGGTCATGAGTGTGATTTTGACTTTTAATAAGATTTTGACCTTGCCCAGCAGCTCAGTATTTGCCAGTCTGTCTTATTTAAGCTAATGAGGCACTTGTAAATAATCAATAAAAATTGATGCACCTGTTTGAAGCAATCAATAATTCAGAGCACCTTTGAGGTTTGATGTCTGAATTAAATGTTTCACAGTCGTCAAACATACACAAATGTAATGGAACAAGCTGCTGCACCAGTGTTTTCATATTATTACATAAGTGACAGTATTGAGGATGTTCTTATACCATGTAAAGACATGACAGCGCACGCTTTATTCATTTGTAATTATGAGGCTTTTAACTGCTCACAGCTGGGTTAAATTCACAGCAGCTAAACTGTGGGAAAGGGAAAAATTGAAATATAAAAGCAATGCCTTCAGGTGCCCTTGCAGGGTTTTCCCTGGATTTTTTCAAGCAGGCAAGAAGAAGGCAAAGGCCAGAGAATGTGTGTGGTGTACATAAATTGTGCGTGCACCTTTTAGTGTGCCGTGCATCCGAGTGAAAAAAACCCTCACAATTTCACTTTTTTGCCGATTACATTGAAGCAGAAAAAGAAACGGGACAGAAAGGCACAGAGCCTGAAGGAAAAAGGGAATACTAGAACTATGAAGGAAAGGAGCTTTTGAATATGACCAACAAATATAACAATAGGTGAGTTACATGATCTGGAAGCTATTTAAAAAATAATAAATCTTAACAAAAAAAAAATAGAAGTGCTAAAAGAGGTGATTCATATTTGTACTGTCTAGTAATACAATGTGTTATCCTGCATTTAAGAGCAAGGGCTTGGGGATTGGCTAAGCATCATCTTGCTGCGAACACTGGGTGAAACTGAACAAGAAGATTCCTCTAGAATTGGATTGAACGTCTGTTGAATGTCCAAATTTAAAAACGTACTTCACTGCGGTGAATAATTGCTTTGTAAAGTGTTGTAATGAGCCACTAGCATGGCTGTAGACCTCAAGTCTTGTTTTCAGTATCGTTTAAGCTTAATTACTGAGTTGCTTTGTAGAGTTGAGAACTCAATAGAAGTTAAATGACTTGATGCTCCTATTAAAGAAAGTTAGAAGCCTCTAATTAAGACTTTAAATAAGGACTCCTTTGTCGGGGACAACTTTATCAACATCCTCTCCTTTTGGCCTCAGTGCAATTAACTTTTTACACCATAAACTGTCGCTAATTTGAGTTTTCCTTCTGCATTATAAAATAACAGTGTTTTAAAGTGTTATCTAAAGCATAGCCATGACCCCATACTAGGTACTAGCAGTATACGAACCATTAATCTTTAATTGCCACTTAAGTTGTCCCATATTAGCAGCAGCACCCACAAAGTAGTGTTTGACTCTGATCAGTCTGACCTCAGTGCCAATAAAAAAATGTTGCATACTATATAATATAATGTCTCCCTTCCTGTATTATTAACCAGGGACCACAGCAGGGGAAGAAATCTCCATAAATGGATAATGTTGATGGGCATTTATGTCACGGTATAGGAGCTATGCGAATGAAAATCATTTCCATTTTCAGTGGGCCGGCACAATATTGTCACATAATCCAGCAATGCAGGCCCATGAGGTGTGTGACTGATGGGATGATTTTGTAAAGGAGAATAGAAGAAGAGGAAGCCGGCACACAGAAAAGGGCAGATGCTGTCCCAAAGAGTATAGTGCTGTCCTAGATCTAAAATAGCCCAGGGCTGTACAGAGCTCGTTGCTGCAGGGCAGGTCTGATTGTGTGCAAGCAGCTGATTCCATCACACTGAATATAGTAGTATGGTGGATGTGGTCCTGGACTTGCTTATGGATGTCACTAGTGCTGTGCGATATGGACAAAATTGTATATCATGATATAGCTAATTTTATATCCCGATAACGATATATATCCCTTGGGGTTCTGCTTCTGTATCCGCGTCTGATGTAACGTTACTAGTAATGTTATTTTCTTCTTCCATTGCCCTCTCCTCCATCTCCGCCATGCTGCTTTGCCTCTGTTTACTCCCGAGCAACCAGCGCCGTAAACGAGTCCTTGCAGATGACGTAAAAATGCTAGCGTTGCTGTAGTTACATTCGCCTTCATACAATAAACTTGTCTTGAACTCAAAATGTGGATATCCAACGGTCATTCCGACATTGAGTTGTGCTTTACACGCCATATTAAATCACAACCGTAGTGTACGTTAGCGTTAGTGTAGCAACAGTGCTAAACAAGTAGCCTATACGCTAAAATTCCGATATAAACAACAGAAGGTTATATCCTACGGTAGACGTTTTTATATCGCACTAC
>OMLP01013037.1:20903-40836 GCA_900302685.1 Spondyliosoma cantharus | reverse complement strand
CTGGTTGCTTCGGCACTTTCTTTGATATGGCACTGGCTGGATATGCGCTCGTGCGGAGTTTCAAGCACGCTTCGTTTTCTAGCGGGTGGGTTCTCAAATGGTGATATAAATTTGTTGTACTACTAACGTTACCTTTTGTGGCGACGCTTTTGCGGCAAACTTTACATATTACGGTTATTTGTTCAACGTCCTCCCTCTTGTGCCCAAACCACCGCCAGACGATGGATCCTGCGTTGTTTTTCTTGGGAATTAATTCTCCCTCCATTTTTCAGCACCTGCAGCTGCCGCTACCTGAGATCTCTGCTGCTACATGCTGCCGGGCGTATGACGTTGCACGCACAACAGAATGTGACGTACTTAACTAGGTGCGCTTGTTTTATCTCCCGTGCGGAGAGATGAGAACGAGTGAGAAAAACCTGTAGTTCAATGCCCGAGACTAAAAGCAACTGCGTGACAATTGAGTGTATACTCGAATAATCACGATATAGTCATTTTCTACATCCCACAGAGAACAAGCCGCGATACATCGAGTATATTCGATATATCGCCCAGCCCTACCTCCAAATAAAATATATTATTATTATTATTATTATTATTATTATCATGATTATTATTATATGCATGAATGATCAGGTGAACTAGCCACCAGGTTTTGGCAAATGTTAAACATCCATTACAGTTTAGAGAGAGACTTACTTGGTTACTGTAGATGAGTGCACTCGTGAATGTTCCTGTGTACTGAAGTAAAGTCACTTTTGGTTTTACCTAGTAAAAATAAACCAACATCTAGCAAAATTGTTATCTTTGAACCTGTTGGCCAGGTGACAACTCGTGTTCCTTAGCATGTTGCATGTATTTTTTAAAATGTTGTCATTCTGAGATCTCAGAAATTACCTTGAGTGCACATTATCATAGCTAAGAGATGTTGGTCAGGAATAAACACAATCAAATTAAGTTGTAATAAGTTTACCTTCAACTCAAATCATTTATTGTTATTAGAAAAGTAGATTTTGATTTTCCTTTTTTGTTAAGCACTTCTGCACTGAGGCTGATGTGTTCGACATTGAAAAATATCTATTAAACAAATAATATTGATAATAATAAAAATAAACTATGTAGCAATTCTTTAAACAAGGTTACAAAGTGCTTCACAGAAAGGGAAAGGAATGAAAAACAAACAGCCGCTAAAAACAACACACATGAAGAACAGTAGTTTTAAGGAAAGACACTTAATAATACAGCAACAGCTTTATAAACATTAGGGATAAAATAAACTTGACTAAGAAACCAGGCAAATTATTTAAGAGTCAATAAATTCCTTCCTTCATATTTAACTCCACCCTCAGTTGACTGAATAATGCTGAGGTAGTTTATTTTAATTAGATGTATTTGTTTATTTATTTTTTTTTAAAGCAAAATGTGTCCACATTTAGTCAGCATATGTGGTCCTGTCATGCACATAAATAGGTGTGATATTGGGGGGTGTTTGATCAAGGTGCCAGCTACACAAGTCTGAAAAGGTGGTGAGGCGTTGTAGTTTGGTGTGTTGCTGCTTCACAGATCACAAGCTGTGGCTTCACACCATTAAATAAGCACAGCAGAATCAGTTTCAGTCTCACCTTCACCCCCAGTTGCCAGCCGCTCATCTCACACACAGACCCAAATACACACCAGCACACTGTCTCACACTGTGTCTTAAACTTCTGCCTGCACTAGGTGGTATGGAAATGCCAGATGAATATTTCATGATGCTTCTTTTATTAGATGCCAGGCATGATGCCACCTATGATGCCAGGGATGATGATGCCCCCTCGCATGCCAGCTGCGGCTGTACAACCAACGGGACCGGTAACCCTCCTCACTACTTGTTCATCCATCCTCTGCGTCACACATCTTTAAAAATACAGTGCAATCTGTGAGATGCTAAATGATCATGTGCACAGGATCTGTTACTGTCGGATATGAAAAATTGTCATTTCTATTTTTAAATAAATTTTTAACCACGTGTTGGAATGAGACAGCCAAAAAACACTGAAATACAGTGTGTAATTAAAATGAACACCTGTGTCCAATATGTCCGTGATTGTCACTTTTTGTTTTCACTTTGGTTCAGCTGTGAATCACTGTAAAAGTAATGAAACACATGAGCCCCTCACTGTTCATCTTCTGTTAATTTTTATTTTTCACTGAGTACTACGCAAGTTGTGCAAATGAGCAATCTGAAAGATTTATTGTGACAACAAGCAGGCGGCTTTAGAGATCCACTTAATCATCACAAGAATATTTTTGCATCTTCAGGGTGGGAGTTTTGCACTAATTAGCAAAGCTTTGTCAGTTACTGCTTATTGTGAATGATGAGTCTGTATTCCCAACTGAATTCATCATTCATCAATTCATCATTGCACTGTTATAAGCTTCCAGATTTGTGCGTGTTTCCTCATGGGGAATAATCCACTAATAAAATTGTCTCTTCCCACAGCCTGGTGTTGACTCCACAGGTAAGAAGATCTAATTCGTCACTTCACTCACAAACTATATTGTTGCATATGTTTTTTTTTCATTAATATGAAAATACATTTCCTGACTCGTTTCTGTTTTTATCCTCACAGCTGCTGCACCTGGCACAGTTGTAAGTGTAACCTCATTTTTCCGAGTAATGCAGGTTTACAATTTTGATTTCACATCATTGACTGATGTATTTTGTCTAATGTCTTTTCAATAAATGCAGTTTTGTCAATGTTTCGTTTCTTCCTTTGTCCCCTGCAGAGCACCACAAATGGATCTCCACAGGAAGACCAGCCAAAAAAGGTTTGTGCACGTTGAAAATGGAAAGATTATAACCCTAACCCATTTAAAATATGTAAAGCCAAAGTAAGTGGTGTCTTGCTGTTTCTTTTTATTTTCAACACTGAAATAGTTGAATTATCTCTTGTTTTCATCTGCCTCAGAAGTCCCTGTGGACAGAACACAAATCACTGGATGGGAAGACCTATTATTACAATACAGAGACGAAGCAGTCCACATGGGAGAAACCAGAGGACCTCAAATCTCCTGCAGAGGTACAAACCATAATCACTTACATCACACCTTTAACATCTACTTTTAAAGTGCCCAGGAATAACCATTTGCTGACTGACTTACATATTCACTAGAGCTGCAACAATGATAGATTAATTCATAAATTAATTGTTGAAGTCCTTCTTCTAGCAAAAGTGTCAAATGTTTGCTTCTTCACAACTTCTTAAATGTCAGGATGTGCAGCTTTTCTTTGCCATTTAGGGTGGTACAATAAGGTGGTTGCAGTACAAACAGCAAATTTTAGGTGAATTTGATCTTCACTAGACATAATGAAAAATGTGGGGTGTGGCGATATACCAGTATTAACTCTAGTTGTGATATTTACAAAATGAAATATTGATATTGTGTTAAGAATACATCGCCTGGTGGCAGTGAGGCACCTTAAAACTAGTTGCCAGTGGTATAGTGAATAAAAAGTTGTTGACTGTTGTTTATGTCCATATTCAATAGAATCTTCTTGCATATACGAGTCTCACTAAATAAATGCAAATAAATTCTTGTATTGGATCCTAACATCACATTTCACTTTCCCTTCTATTTTCTCCCCTTTCAGCAAATGCTGGGTAAATGTCCCTGGAAGGAGTACAAGTCAGACACAGGGAAGCCTTATTATTACAACTCTCAGACGAAGGAGTCCAGATGGACCAAACCCAAAGAGCTGGAGGATCTGGAAGGTAAAGACCTGCAGTCTGATGATGTCAAACCTGCTCTGAGAAATACTATGATGGTCCGTACTGAGCCAGGCTGCGGTCCGTGGCTGAGCCTTTAACGGCATGATGATTGACGTGCCTGCTGTGGAGGTTTTGCCAGCACTGGAGCATAAACGCAGGAAGCACAAATACAGGAACACCTGATGGCTCCTGCTGCACATTTATCTCTGTGCTGTCCTCTTATCTGCAGTGTGCTTTGAAATGAAAACAAGTACCCTAACAGCTATCTCCTTTTGTCTATTCCAGCTATGATCAAAGCAGAGGAAAATGGGTAAGAGCTTCCTGTTTACCTTTGGTTAGCCATCACTGCTGCACCATGTATTATAAACAACACATACAGCAGTTATTAAAAGTGATTTCTTCCTCTATCAAAAAGCTTTCTATTTTATTATTAATACGGTTGTGGACTTCAGCCTCATTGTCCTGGTATTCTTCCCATCATGTGCTGTGATTTGTCATGCTCTGAATGCAGAACGGCAGAGGCAGTGGCTCCAGGCACCACAGCAGCTCCTGCAGTGCAAGCAGATAATACAGCCACTATGGCAACCGTAATGGAGGCGGAAACTGCAACAGCAGTCTCAGAGGAACACTTGTCTCAGGCGGCCGTGCATCACACAGCTGAGGTCAAGACTGCAGATGCACCTGTGTTGTCCTTAGAGAGCGCCATCGCCACAGAGGCCGCAGCCAGGTAAACAATAATGTCTGACACGGAGACAGGTGATGTCTCCTGTACTCAGTTAAACACTGTATACATCAAGCCAGAGCCATAGAGTTACAATGACACTGGGTTCACAGGAACCTCTCAACTTGGATCAGGAGGTCTGTTTTTGTCATTCATTAATTTATGTGATAAGTGTTTGATGCAAACACGACTAGGTTAATCCATCTTCTTCTGCCCGCAGTGTTGAAGTCGTAAAGGAAGAACGACCAGAACTTCAGAAGAAAACTTACAAGTGGAACACGAAAGAAGAGGCCAAGCAGGCCTTCAAAGAGCTGCTGAAGGAGAAGGTGAGTCAGGCTGTCAAATGGGGTCAACATGTATGAGAACTAGAGGCCACATGCTATAGGTGAGTGCATGTCCACATGACTTGATATTTAGCATGCTGGCCTGGACATCCATTAGTCTCCATTAATGTACTCTCATCTGTCCAGCAGCACCATAAAAACTTGACCTGTGGGTTGTTTGGTCAGCCCCCAAGATTGTAAAAGACTTCATATTGCTTGTGTCATCATAGCCACATAAACTGTACAGCTGATTGCATCATCACCTGGAGAAGAGCTCAGCTTGCATTGCAAAATATCCAAGAATTTATGCTGCCTTTGAATGAAACTAAAGTTACAACATGGGAAATCTTTATAACAATATACTTGGAGTTCAGATGGTTTATCATGAGGTCAGCAGTGCTATGAAACAGTGTGTAGAAAACACAGAGGCTAACAATTTATCAAGTTAGTGAGTGGATAACATAATGCAGTAAATGCAATTACATTATATAAAATTACCATCTACTAAATATGTTCTTCCTTGGCCTCTGCTATTTCTGAAAAAGAAAGCAAATGTGTAAAAACTTACTCCCAAGGTTGTCGATACCACAAGCGAGGGTGGGACTTCTCATGAACACGGTAAACATAACTCCATTTGAAGGCAGCATCTATCCAGAAAATTCACAATCAATGCAATTTATCAGTAATTATGGGCTAACCCTTTCTAGATTGCAAATGTTTAGTTTAAAAAAAAAAAAAAAGCTTCTGTCTGTCTCTTCAATGCATTTTAGTCTGGTAATAATAATCCTGAAACAGCCATGTTAGACCTCTTGATAAAGTAGTGCCTTACAACAAGACTTATATTGTATTAATGAGTGATGCCTTGATCAACATCTGTCAACTTTGGATACATTAGGCAGCCTCATGTATTTTCATCAAAGTAACTCCAATAAGTGTTTTGGTAATTGAGTTGTACACCCTTGTACTTGGAAGGTTTGTTTGTCAGGGATGTACATTATAAATTATTAAATTAAATTATTGGTGTCAGACCAATGAGTTTCAGAGGAAGACGATGCTTGTTTATTGGCGGGAAAAAGTCTAAAATCATCCTTCTTTTCTCGTAACATTTGAACCTTTTTAAATTCCAAAAAATGTCAAATTAATGATAATCTTTTGATCATGAGAAGCAGTTAACCATCGGTTATTGGCCGACAAAAAGTCCACCTCATTTTTATTTATTTTTTAGGTTAATTAAATCACATCTATCGGCACATCCTTTGCATTTTGATCTGAATCTAATCCCTGTCCCTCCTCATGAACGCCTGTGAGGTCTCAGCACGATTGTTAAGCTTCACCTCCTGTTGCTGTGGATGTGTTGTGTGTTCGGTCACAAAGGAGGCCTAGCGCCACCCACCTTGAATGCTGCTATATTTAGGTTCATTTTAATTTTGTGCACAAAGCTCTCCTCTGAGATTGCTTGCCATTTCCGGCAAGATCTTAATGGCTCTGTCTTTATGATTAGCTTTATTGGATCAAAGGCACAGGGCTGGCTGGGATTAAGACAGTGAGAGAAAGTGGCATGCCTCAGTGAGTTAGAATAACTGTGACAACTGACAAGACAGAGGCACACGGTGGAGTCAGTTCATAATGGATGGTGGAGTCACTCGCTGGAAGAGTCAAATGGCAGAAAGGGCGCTTATAGAAGTCCTCAGTGGCACTTTGAATTATTGCCACTCCACACCTCTTAACCCAGAATCTATTAGTGTTAAGATAATGTGTGAATTCAAAGCAGCACAGCTCTGTTTTCTGCCTGTCTATCATGTAATAAAGGGCAATAAACAATCAGTTTTCCTTCATCTGTTGTTTGAAAATGTTAGAAATATGACATCTAGATTGAACTTTTTAATTCAGAGTACAGTCGCTTATGACTTTGAATTGTATTCTCTGTGTTTCAGGGTGTGTCCTCAAACTCCTCTTGGGAACAGGCTATGAAAATGATTATAAATGATCCTCGCTACAGGTACACTATTCATTTATTTTATTTGTTTTCTCTTTTAAAACCCACTCTTAAAAAATTGTTTTTGGTTGTTTTAATTGTTTTATGACATTTAAGTACTTTTTACTCTTTTTAATGTGTTCATTCATTTAATTTTGATCACTTAGGCTTCAGTTTTATTGTAGATCACTGCATGAGTAAAGTTAGTTATTCTTTATAGTAACCATTAATAAAACATGGTAAATGAATAGTTAATTCATCTTTAGTTAATATTTATTTCCACTTTAAACAATGAAATGCTTTAGAAATGATTTATCGAGCAATTATTTTATTGTGAAGTTGCAACTGATCATAAAATGGTGTAAATGGTTAATAAGTACTGTTTCGTTCACCTATAAACATTATTTGGACGGCCGTTATAAAGTTGCAACTGATATTTCTAAACCTTTAAGACTGCTTAATAAATCATTTATAACGCATTTCATTGTTTGTTAACAGGGAAATTACTATCAACAAAAGTTTAGCTAACGAGGAAGTTACCATTTATTATATTAAAATGTTACTATAAAGTTTAATATTATTATTATATACATTAGCAGAAGAGAACTGTACAGGTCTGACGTGTAATTTTCACTTTTCTATGTCAACAAAGTGCTCTTCCCAAGCTGAGTGAGAAGAAACAGGCGTTCAATGCGTACAAAGTCCAAACGGAGAAAGAAGAAAAAGAGGAAGCCAGAATTAAATACAAGGAGTCCAAAGAGACCTTTCAGAGGTTCTTGGAGAACCACGAGAAGATGACATCTACCACCAGATACAAGTAAGAGCTGCACATTTTGTTGTTGTCTTTTTTTTCCTGCATTGACTTGTGCTTCCATGAATTGTCAATATGATTATGCAGATGGGATCAGTGAAAGGTCATCTATGGCTTGTGCACGCCATCGTGCAGTTCTAGCACTGTTGGCTTCCACTTAAACTGCTTTGACCTGTTAGTTCTTGTCACATTGAATTGTGTTCACCCTAACTTACTGTTGCTAGGTCACAATCTAGTGAACAAGAGGACTTAAGGAATATTGCGATTTGTTGGTTCTGATGTTCATTTTGAATTTGGATCTATGCTCTGTTTTATCCTCTTATCATTTTCAATTATTTTCACGCACAAATGCAACAAAGATATTTTTCACACGATGTGTACTTATATAGTTGGTTCAGTTTGTTTTGTTCACATGTAGTCAAGAGTTCAGCGCTGGAAATGATGCAGACAACATTCAAATTGTTAAAGTTTTGATCCTTGGTCTTGCATGTGACATCCAGCTCACTAAGGTTTGGCATTTGGGTGAAAGTCATCCTGACCGACAGATTGATGAGCGACCTTGACAAAGAGCCAGTTTCCGAGTTCAGCTGGCACTGGTGTTGTTGTGGTGACTGGTGCAGTAATCTGGGATGGCACAACAGGCAGTTGGGCAGGATAATGCGGCTGTCTGGTGGTGTTTCTGCGTATCTCATTGCATTTAAAACCTTATTTCACTGTAGTCAACAACCTATTCTGACGTTAAGTTTGGAGCAGCCCAACAAGGAAATGAGGTGTTTTCAGTGCACATCATGAAAGACAGCTCTTTTTAGGAAGTTCCACTGTGCTGTTTCCTTGTTATTTATACAAGTTTTACATTAACTCTACACTACGGTGCATCTGATGAATTATACCAAGCATATATCAGTTCTTTAAAGGTAAATTTGGCTGGTGAAATGCTGCCCTCATGTGGTTAATTGTGTGAACATATATCCTAAATGAGTGTGTGTATTTGGAATCCAGGAAAGCAGAACAGATGTTTTGTGAGCAAGAGGTGTGGAGCTGTGTACCAGAGAGAGACAGGCTGGAGATCTATGAAGATGTGTTGTTCTACCTGGCTAAGAAAGAGAAGGTAAGGCTTTGGTCTTTAGTGTTCAGACTACTTCTTCTTTCCTTCTGGCTTTGTTCACATCCTGGTTTTCCTCCTTTACCGATCGTTTTCAGGAGCAAGCCAAGCAGCTTAGGAAGAGGAACTGGGAGGCTCTGAAGAACATTTTGGACAACATGGCCAACGTCACATACCGCACCACCTGGTCTGAGGCCCAGCAGTACCTGCTAGACAATCCTACCTTTGCAGAGGACGAGGAGCTACAAAGTACGATAGCAGACATTTTTATTACCCACTTTTGTTGGAAACAGATTGTATAAATGAGAAGACAGTTTAACCTGTCTTACACCACAGGTTCACTTGGTTCAATGTTTAGTATAAATTATTTGAGTTCTCCCTGCCGATAGTGTTGTTATCTGCTCACAGATATGGACAAAGAGGACGCTCTCATCTGTTTTGAGGAGCATATCCGGGCGCTGGAGAAGGAGGAGGAGGAAGAGAAACAGAAGACCCTTCTCAGAGAGAGGAGACGACAGCGCAAGAACAGAGAAGCCTTCCAGGTGAGACCGACTGGGTGGGGAAACCACCGTATCTGAAAAAACTTACAAACTGGAAGTCACCATGTCGGGGAAAGAAATGCCAGCAAGATTTACTTTTCAATTTACATTTCTCACAGTCACAAAAAGGGCTAACTCTGTTTGTAAAAACATTGTGTATCAGTGGCTGCTCTGTCAATTTTCTAATTACATGTATTCCTCTCAGAAATTTCTGGATGAGCTCCATGACCACGGACAGCTCCACTCCATGTCTGCCTGGATGGAGATGTACCCGACACTGAGCTCAGACATCCGCTTTGCCAACATGCTGGGCCAGCCGGGTAAGGCAGCAGGCAAGCAGCAGCACACGTGACCTCACGCATCTGCAGCACGTGGATGTGACATGCAGAGAAAACAGCACATGACATAAAACACACACAGCTCAGGATGTAAATACTGTATGAACCACGGGAGAGTATTGTTGCATAGGGATTTTATTTTTAATGCCATTCATTTTAGACTTGTCTATTTCTGTTTATTACATTTCCCCAAAACAACAAAAACATTTTTTTTTTTAAACATACTCTGGTTTTATTATGACGTATCCTGTCTATTCTGCAGGTTCAACTCCCCTGGATCTCTTCAAATTCTATGTGGAAGATTTGAAGGCCCGTTACCACGATGAAAAGAGGATCATTAAAGATATTCTCAAGGTAAGATCGTTGGTCCTCTAGAATATGCTATTAATATCTGTAAAAGGATCAAACTGTTTACTGTACATCTGCTCGATAGAGTTTCCTTTAAGGTGGATTTATACTTCTCTCATTTTATGTCATACGACTTGTTTATCTTCTGCTTCCTTTCTTGTGTGGTCAGGACAAAGGCTTTCTGGTGGAAGTCAACACCAGCTTCGAGGACTTTGGATCAGTCATCAGCTCAGACAAGAGGGCCACCACACTGGATGCAGGAAACATAAAACTGGCCTTCAACAGTGTAAGACTCCAGATCTACATTGCATTTTTCCTCACCAGATTCCTATATAGCTCCTCGGGACAAACACAGATGCTGCATAACAAGCATACTGACAAGATTACATTTCAAAGTTCAGTCAAAATGTGCAAACATTTTGTGTAACGTATCTTAAGGTTTAAATTGATGTACACCTGATTTTTATCTCCCTAAGCCAGATTTATCTGTGTCTTTGGTTGTCAGGCTTTTTTTTGTGTTCATATTTTCATTCAGTATAGTACACAGTTAATAATTTCCCGTGTGAATTTCTAAAAACAAAAAAACAAGCAGACATTTTTATGGTGTTCGGAGCGTCGATGTTTATCACTGAGTGAGAGAGTGGTGGCCAGAGCAAACTTGATAGCAAGGCAAGAAGGCAGAAGGCTAACTGCTACGTAGAGCTGCCTCACAGCTGTACGTCAAAGCTGCAAAACTACATGCCCGATAGCTGTACCAGTCTTGACATCCGCAACCAAACTAATTTGAAGTAAAATGCGGAAATATCTGAGAATTGCATACATACAATGACATTGTAAATTACCGAATGTTAAGCTTGTCTGAATATGTCTGAGTTATGCAGTGATGCAGTTATCATAAATGTGAACAGACACGCTTTTCTGTGCAATGAAACCATAACTTTACGCTTTCATACTTGGGTGTTAATCAATTTGTGTGAACTACAGTTTTCTGCATTTATGTGGCAGCATAATAGCATACATGGTCAGAATGCATCATTCATGTTAACAGCTGGATTTTAAAACCATTTATTTATATATAAAAAAAACCGTCCTGCTATGTTTACTCAAATGTCAAATGTGTTCTGTAACATCCACCAAGAGCTCTTTAAATTTGTCTGTAAAATTATGGGATTTTGAATTGGAAGATCTGTTGGAATCCTGTTCATTTATTAGATTAACCCATTTAGCAACCCTTTTTTTCTGTTTAGCTACTGGAGAAGGCAGAAGCCAGAGAGAGAGAGAGAGAGAAGGAGGAGGCCAGGAAGATGAAGAGGAAAGAAGCGGCCTTTAAAAACATGCTGAAGCAAGCGACACCACCACTGGAGCCAGAAAATACATGGGAGGGGGTATGTGGTTCAGCTATTTTCCATTTAGATTAAACTCCTCGCCATTCAGTTCTAATAACAGTCATAAACAGTATTGTACTTCCTTTACATTTCAGGTCAGAGAGAGATTCTTAAAAGAATCAGCCTTTGAAGACGTGACTCTGGAGTCGGAGAGGAAAAGGATATTCAAAGACTTCATGCATGTCTTAGAGGTAAGTCTGTCGTACCCAGTGGGAGTGGGTTGAGAATGACTTATCTTGGTGAAAAAGATGATGCTGATTTTTAACATGGCATGTATTTAACAGCATGAATGCCAACATCACCACTCCAAGACAAAGAAGCACTCGAAGAAGTCCAAGAAGCATCACAGGAAGCGATCCCGCTCCCGATCGGTTCGTAGTCCATTTATTAATCTACAACACGGCTGCAACTAACAATTGGTTTTTGATCGTTGATTAATTTGTTGATTATTTTCTTGATTTAATTTATTAGTCATTTGGTCTGTAAAATGTCTAAAAAAATTTCAACCAGTGTTGGACCAGTGTCCTAAAGCTCAAGAGGATGTCTTCAAATGTCATGTTTTGTCCACAACCCAAAGATAATTAGATTACTGTCATAGAGAAGTAAAGAAACCAGAAATATTTACATTTAAGAAGCAGGAATCAGAATTGTAAATATTTGATTCCTTAAAAAATTACTCACCAATCAATTTTTAATCTACAAGGATTGCTCCACATCATGCCTCTTTAATCTCACGATTACTTACTTTGTCGACAGGGCTCTGAGTCTGAGGATGAGGAATACCACAAGAAGAAAAAGAGGTCACAGTCCAAGTCTCCCTCTGAACGTTCGTCTAGTGGAGAATCTGGTGGGTGGCTTTCAAAGCCGAGATGATCCATTTATTTATCATGTTGTGGAAGAAGTGCAGCTGTATTGACATTTACTGACATTTTCTGCCTGAAACCAGAGAGAAGCTATAAAAAGTCCAAGAAGCACAAGAAGAAGGGCAAGAAGAGACGTCACAAGTCTGTAAGTATACAACCCATTATATTATACATAATATAAATGTGCATGTTGTGTCTGTATGTGCACTGATGGTGATTATGACAAACAGGCATCGCCAGACTCCGACAATGACAAGAAGGGAAGAGAGCGCGATGGGAAGCGTGAAAAGGACCTAGAGAAGGATAAAGAGAACGACAAATCTCGGGGGAAATCACGCTCGGACTCTAAACAGAAGTCTCCTAAAAGGAAAGCGCCAAAGGAGGAGGTTGGTTTTGTTTATAACTATTGTGTACAAAGATTCTTTGGATATGAAGAACAGTGCGAGTACACGTTGCCATGGTTAAGGAAACTGGGGGGCCTGAGGGAGCTTCACACTTGGCTTACTTCATGAGGAAGCTCAGTCAGTCTGGTAGATAAGCTTAAGACCTTGGAGACGCTTCATCTTTATAATAAGCACAGATGAGAACTGGTCGCGGCTATTAGTTACAGACACTGTCTACCCCCTCCCTTATGGTTACTTCAAGGCTTCGGTACCATTATAAAGCTGAGACAAGCGTATGAAGAATTTAAGAGTTTGATACTAACTCTGTCAGATTTGATAATTTCATACAAACAAGAACGTGCTCTATTTTGATGCGCGTCGTAATCTTGAAATGCAGCGACCTAATTCAGTATGAGATTTTGATCATGTCGCACAGCTCTATGGTAAAATCTCAAGACGTGACTGTCAAATTGGTCTGTTTTACTAGCCACTACCATTTCGAGGTCATCTTCTGAGAACTCATTATCATCTTTTTGAGCGATTCTTTTTCTGTGTTGTGTTCAGGGCGGCTGGGATACTTCAGGCAGTGAGCTGAGTGAAGGAGAGCTGGAGAAAAGAAGAAGAACTTTACTGGAACAGCTGGATGCACCTTGATGATCGCACTTCTGCGGCCCTTAATTGTATTTGTACACTTCAACAAACATGCATTCCCTTCCGAGCTCATCTGACTGTACTGCAGTGTTCATATGGACTGTGTGACAGAACACCATCACGGGAATGTGCTACACTGAGCTTATACACTTACTTGGTTACTAATTTGATATCAGGAAACTGATCAGCTGATCAATCTCTAAATGTCAGGATGTCTTTTTGTTGATTTTGTTAGCTTTAACTATTTTTTTTGTTAGTTGACTGTAGCTGTATATGTTTTCCATCGCCAATAATTTTTTATATTCAATTAAGCGTATCTGAAACGTCACAATGACTGAAACAGAGTTCAAGAATTTGTCATCATAACTGGAGCTATCCAGAGATAAAGAAAACATATTTTTGATTTGATCCCATCGAACTGCAGCTGTTCTTGGAAGAATAAATAAAAGAAAGCTTTTAATTGGAGCGTTTGTTAAAAATTGAACTGTAGTGAAATGAAATAAAATACTGTTTCAATGGATTATATCTGAATCTTTATGCAATTGTGAAACCACTTTTAGAAATAATCAAGTATTTCATAACCTCCACCAAGGAGGTATGATTTTGTTTGTGTGTTATTGGTTTGTTAGCAGGATTACACAAAAACTACTCTACAGATTTCCACAAAATTGAATGGAGGATGGGTCTCATTAACTTCAGGTGTGGATCCAGATAAGGGATGGATTCAGGATTTTTTTTTTTCCCTTCTAGAGGGTGTTTTTCAACATTTATGTTTATTTCTAGGGGATTAATGCATTTGGTTGACTGGTACCTCAGTGAGTACAATTTGATGTAGATCTAGAACAAGCTGGATCTAGTGAATCTAAATAGGTTTTATTTGATATTGGATTAGGCTGTTAGGCCTTGGTGGAGGTATGCACTCACAGAGCCATTGTAGTTAATAGATAGAGGTTGCTGCTAGGACAGCTAATTAGTAGGACATTTATCAGTTAATATTAGTAAATGACCAGTATTTGATCCAGTTCAGTGGATGTGTAACATGTAAAATATAAAACCCACCTAAAGCTAATGCAGTCAATGCAATAAATCCTCCCTTAATGAAGTTATGTTTTGGATGTTAATATAAAGCTGCTGCGTTATAATCAGTTCTGTCTTAATGTTTGTCCAACACATTTATATCACTGATGGTATACTTGATATAATCACTCAGTATATCAATACAGTTGAATTGCAGCCTGAACACTCATCTAAACTTTGAAACTTTCCTGAAGATGGAATTTATTGCTCAGGTGTTGTATTAGACCGGCTGTTTAATTTACATACAGCTCATTATGTCACTATTGAACAAATGCAAAGTATTAGATCACATGGAGAGTTGTTTTTTTTGGGGGGGAAGCATTCCCCACTTCAATCTCCCACTGGTTGTGGGGCTGTTTCAAAAAGAGATGACAAGTTAAACAATTTTATATTCAATGTAAATAGTTTATTTGATCATATTCGTTGAAAATCTCATATCACCTAATTTTTAAAAAAGCTTGTTATTTTGTAATCAGCACAAACTGCCTAAAATACATTTCTGGTGAAAGTAAAAAAACAAACAAACAAAACATGCCAGTATTATCCAGTTAGAGATAGAGTCACTATTACAGACAGTGAAGTTGAGAAAAAAGAGATGAATGGCAGCACGTGCTTCAGTGGAGATAATCACAGGAGGGTGTGTGACGAGGACACAAAACCAGCTGATCACAGGTCGACCAGTGGAGACTGGTTTGTTAGATTCAAGAGTTTAAATCTGTTCCAATGAACCAACACTTGCACATCAGAACATGTTTTTTCTGAGCTGGCTTTGACGCCCCTGTGACACACCCGCTAGCAAGTTCAGTGATCCGCTGCCTCCTGCATGAGACGCGATGATTCAACACACTACTGTAGATTCATTTGGCTTAATTAAATATACAAAAAATGGAAACAAAAAAAACTATAAGTTAAAATAACATTCAAGTTGTATAGCACAAGGCAATGAAAACTTTTGTTTAAACAATATGTACAATAATAACCATCTGGTGATGTGAATAAAGTAAAAAAAAAAGAAGAAATGTTGTAACAAAATATCTGTACATTTAGGAAACTTTTTTTTTGTGTGTTGTGAATTTGTTTTTAATGACCATGGATACGTTTAAATGATGATG
Source organism: Spondyliosoma cantharus (assembly GCA_900302685.1). Taxonomy (NCBI): domain Eukaryota; kingdom Metazoa; phylum Chordata; class Actinopteri; order Spariformes; family Sparidae; genus Spondyliosoma; species Spondyliosoma cantharus. Next base: position 25,459 of record OMLP01013037.1, on the reverse strand, counting down.
ATGAGCTTCAAGGAATCCTTTCAGTGGTTAAATACTATACATTAAAATTACAATAAAGTGAGTAGACACAGTAGCCTTGGATATAATTAATCTGTAAAAAACATTTGACAAAGATGAAATGCAAAAGGTATATCCAGTTTTGACGATCAGATCATCCAGTAAGGTTCATGCAGCTTGGTAGGAAAATGTCTTTTACGGTGCTTTACAGGTTAATTTATTCCCGTTATTTGTTCCCAGAAACCAAACAAAATGATGTGCTGCTACAGAAATGCAACAATTCCAAATGGACGGTAGACTTTTAAGTTAGCAGGCGGCCTACTTCTGTGGATTAAGAGCTACAAATTCAGGCTTGAGCTGTTAACGACTTCAGCATGGAGAGGCCTCATATCCAACATTCACATTAGCCCAGACTTGAATTACTGTTTTAAAAATATATTTTTTTCGTGCGTTCTTCATCATCCTTATACAACCCATATTCCAAAAATATGAGTTAAAAAAGTTGAGATCTTGTAAGATGTAAATAAAAATGGAAAGCAATGGTTTACAAACCATTTTTGACTTATTTTCGGGATTTTTTCTCTCCAGGGCATCTGAAATTTGTTCCAATATTCCTTCTCCTTTCCATTTCTCTGTCCGTCTCTCTCACTCACTCACTCACTGAGGAGGATGAGGCGTAATAATACAGCGGAGTACACGCTGTAAAGTGACAGGAAATGGTAATGATATCTAAAAGGGGAAAAACTGTGAAGAAGTGTCAGGAAAAATAAGGGAAAATGATGAAACCAAGGGAGGTTGATGAAAAAACAGCAGTCTCCCGGGGAAATTGGACGGTTGGCAAGACGGTATGAGAAAAATGTGTTAATTAAAAAGTAAAGATTTTCCAGCAGACACCCAAAATAAAAACATGATATGAAAATGAGCATTAAGGACCTTTAATGTTCAAACTGATATAGTTTTTTGCTGCCTGCAACATGTCCCAAAAATTTGGGAGACCACATTTTCTTGGAATAGGGGTTGTACACACTTTTGTACAAATATTGAGTCCAGTGATTTTCTGATCACCGTCTTCAAGCCTGCTCATCAGCCCTTTCAAGTCAAAGTTTTAAAGCCTCGAGATGTTAAAAAAGAAAGTGCAGGGCGAGCACGCGTCTGTAGAGTATGAGGAATGGAAAAGGAGCACCGGAATGTACCAAGATACTAAGAGATGTAATATTTGTAACAGCTAAAGGGAACACGTCCCGTATACATTCTACATTCTGTTTCCGAGGAAGCGTCTCTTCACGTGGCTCTTAAGGCCACAGCAAGTCCACTTGTACACACATATTAAAGCCAGGTCAAGTTGTATTGCTCGAAGTGGGGGAGTATTAAAAAAAACAAATCAGACAAACAGAAGACATTAGCCCACAAAAATAAGTTCAGGCACTTGGCTTGTCTAAGGTTTGTGAATCAACCTTTCCGACACTTTAAATTCAGCCCCACACGTCTCAGTCCTTCATGAAAAGCTACGATACCACGGACATGGAATAACGTGTACTCTTATGTAATATATATACATACTCGTCTCTATGGTTGCTACAACTCGTCATCTTTCACTTATCCATCCTTCAATCTGCATCTGACCTCCCGTCTCTCCCTCTCTTGACGTCACACACATCCTCACCATCTTCTCCCCTCCCAGCACATGCACTGTCACCCTCGTCACATGACCACTTCGCCGTTGTTCACCGGCCGCAGGTTCTGATCATCAAAGCGTCTCCTGACACTCCTCCGCACAGCGTCCGCTCGCCTGTAAGGCTGATTCCTCAAATCTGTGAAGGGGTTGATGGGGGAGGGGATGGGAGGGTGAATAAAAGAGCTGTCAGTCATCTTGTCAGGGCGGTTTTGATGAGCCCACATGCTCAGAGTGCTGGCAGCCTGTCTTTCAAAGCAGCATGAGGTCAACACAGAAAAAAAGCCCCGCAGGTCGACTGTCTCTGGGAGTTACCACTGAGACATGTAAAACAGAGATACTGTTAAGAGGAGTAACTATTTCCTTTTTTTTTTATCATTAAACATTAGCATTGTCACACCGGAGATAAGAGGAGGAGGAAACAGAGGGAGAAGGAGGATGATCCTAAAGGAGAGGACAGTAAAACAGGAAGGGAGGTAATAAAGAGATGCTTGCCAGGTTTGGGACACATCCACCACTACAGGGGTGCTACTGGACGAGTTCCTTACCCTCGAGTGGACATTGGGAAATTTAGTTATATTATTCTTCTTTAGAGCTAGATGAAGAGAAGACAAAATGAAGGTTAAAAGTGGAGGAGGAGGAGGCCGACCGGAGCGCGTCAGCCCGACATATTCACACTGGCTTTGCTAAGAGAGCGCCGCAAAGCAGAGTGGCAGCAGGCTGCATGGGGAGGAGGGGGGGAGAAAGGCCGGAGTAGACGAAAGGGAGACAGAGCTGGAGGATGTTAACTAGTTCAACTGGCAAGGAGGAGGATGAAAGCTTCTGTAGGTTGTCTTTTTTTCTGTTATAAACCCAGTCTGCTTTGCAAAGTGGCTACCAGCAGGACAGAAGAAGAGCCCGTTTCAAACGTCCACTGCAATAAACAAATATAGTTCCAGGACACAGCGTTATTGTTACGTTCGACAGCATCTTGACTGAAAAACCAAGCAAAGCATGCATGCATGCACCCAAGGAAACCACATTATTAACACAAAACAGGTGCGAATGCAGTGAAACGACCTGGTTGCGTGTTAGTAGCACACACAGAGCTGCAGAGACAGACTACTGCAAGTAAATGAGTAATTATACGCAGGCATCATGCAGAATATTAGTGACTCTGCCAGAGCACAAAGTTTGACAGAGGGGTGACCCACAGGGGCAAGCAAAAGCATATGGGGTTAGCAGGAATGCATTGTGGGAAAGCAGGCAGGGATGAAAGCAATCCGCATGCAAGAAGCTGTATCAGCAGCAGCAGCAATGATTTGTGATAATGAACACACACAAACATTCATTTTTAAATAAAAAGAATGATTGAACACACAATGAGAAAAAAAGCAAGTTATAATGCCACAGACACTTACACAAACATTGTAACATGTAGGCGATGAGTGAAACCCTAAGTGTTTGTTTTCAGTCTGTCACCACTAGATGGCAGCTTAACGTTTCTGCTCGATGATGAAAAAGTGCACTCTCCAGATAAGAGTTTGACCTTGGAGATGGTTTCTTCTGTGACATTATTGTTTGCCGTGGTTGATAAAACAATGGTGATAAATGAGGGTGTCACACGTCATGCAGGTGGGGGAGCGAAAACCATCCCGACACCAAATCATGCTTGGGGGGGGTGGGGAAGAAAACACGTGAACACTCAGACAAGGTGTGTGCGTCTCAGGTCCGGTTAAAAAAACAAAACAAAACAAAAAAAACAGGCATGCAAGGATGGAAGGAGGAGAGAGAGAAGATATAAAAAAAGATGAGAGAATTTGTTCCAGCAACCTTAGAGAAGAGAGACAGTTCTATAAGCTTTAGTAATGGTACTCTTCATTGAGGGCGGGCTCGCAGAAGAACCGAGAGCCACGCTTGGCGGTGCGGGCGGTAAAGGGCACGGTCTTCAGCACTGCATTGAGAACAACAAGGACAACAGCCAGGACAAGACAAGACAAAGACAATATAAGAAAAGCAGACTCCTAAAGGGGTTTAGCACTGGTTAGCACTAAGCAAATACCCAACAACAGCATCAGGAGGGGAAACACGTCTGCAAAGATGGTGAGGCTTTACTGAAGGGCCTGAAATACACTTGGATTATCACAGGACTCCTACTTTTACTGTAAACTCTTTATGGCTTTGAACACAGCAAGTTTATGTTGTTACACAGATTTCAACTAACAGCACATTAACATTATTCCTGAACCTTAACTTAAAAAAGTAGGAATACCTCAAAGAAAAGGTACTCAGATTACAGGTAAAAGTATGAGTGGGTAAAACTTTATACTGACGAAGCAAACTAGACTTAAGTAATGATTAATTACAGCATGACTCATGATGATTTAATTTAGGATGTATTATGAATTTCTGTTGCTTACGGTGAACAAACAATCAAGTTATTCTGACTTTAAGTGATTAGATTACTTATGAATGTTTATTCACTGTTACTCATACATTAGCTGATATGTGACCAAATTAACTGGATTCCAGCTCCATTAAAACTGTATTTGCTCAACCTCTTATGAAAACTGTTCCTGTTCTCATTGAAAAAAAAGCAAAGCTTTTCTTTTCTTTTTAAAATCAGACTGGTAGGAAAAGGTCGAGTTAGCTCTGAATATAGAGAGTGGGTTAAGATAATGACAGGGGACATGGTTTGAGCAAATGTTAGCGAATCTGCACAACCATAAAAAATCTGCTGAGTCATATCTGCTAAGTTTTTGTCTTTTATAAAAGGAGTCCAACATTATTTTTTTTGAAAAAATGCATTTTCCTTTTGGATGCATGTCTCTTTTTGACATTATTAAATAATTATACAGGTGTAAGGACAGGCTCTCTCACTTATTTACTTATTTAGACTTCTTGTTAG